>JACEEZ010022169.1:651862-666702 GCA_016584305.1 Chionoecetes opilio
CCTGCCAGGCACCTGCCCTGGTGGCTTTGCCCCTGTGTTCCTCCTGGGCTCCTGAGATGAAGGGGCCACGGCAGGGCAAATGTCAACGCGCTCGGCGTTGCCCCTGTGGCTCTTCCCTTTGCCCCAGGGACGACAGAGCTTCGACGGGACGACTAAGGAATACCCCGCATAACCCCAGGGGCGGGAAGTGCAACTCTACGAGACCAAGATGTCCCTGCAACACTGCCCGCCCCGGTGGTGATTCCCCTGGGACCGCATGACTTCCCAGAACCGCCGTGGGGCAACCAAGGGGCGCCCTCACTTTGCCCCAGGGGGTAGGGAAGTGCTACTCTACGAGACCATGACGTCCCTCCACACTACCTACCCCTGTGGCCTCTCTTCAGGGTCCTTGGGGAGCCACTGGGCGCTGGGGGCAGGCACTAGGGGCGGGCGTGGGCTGGAGGTGAAACTCTACGCTACTACGACGCCCTACGAGATACCTCCTTCAGGAGGCTTCCCCTGGGTTCCCCCCCGGAACCCCGGGGCATTACGAGGCACCTGCAACAGGATCTTAGGACCCCTTGAGCACCACATACAGGTCTTCCTGAAGGCGACGCAGCAGATGGTGATGTATCTATATGATTGACAGTGCATGACGGGCGGGCGATAATGGATTGACCCCGGGGCAACTATGCAAGCTAGGGGCCTCGGGGGGGAACAGGGAGGGTCGCCCCCCGGGTAAAGCCCGGGGCGTTATAAGCCTGGGGAGGTAAGCTCCCCGTATCTCCGAAGCTACGGGCACTGCCCCGTTGTACCTTCCGGTACAAGGAGATAAAGCCCAACCCACCACCTTCAGGTAGAGGTGCCGGGGTTATTTGTCATGCCACGACCAGCGACCGATTGGAAGAACCATAGCGGGTTGGGTGGACGCTAAAACAGGAGCTACGTATATCAACGTATATCAGTTGAGCCTCCGCGCACGCAATTTCCTTCCTTCCCCCCTTCGGGAGTAGCGGAGCGGCGGCGTCCCGGAGCTTAACAGTTATTAATGGTCTCTTCATTTTGAAAGACCACCACCACCACCACCTCTACCACCACAACCACCACCACCACCACCTCTACCACAACAACCACCACCACCACCACCTCTACCACCACCACCACAACAACAACAACAATACCACCACCACCACCACAACACCACCACCTCTACCACCACCACCACCACCCCCACCCCCACCACAACAACAACAACAATACCACCCCCACCACCACCATTGATGATAATGACAGGGATTCAGATTAACGACATAAATAAGAGCGTGAACTGAGAAAGTAAACCTGTACGGGGAGCGGAGCGGGTCGAGCGCGCGGGATCCTCATGGTGTGACGTCACGGGCGATCTATCAGGCCTTGTCATCTCGGTGGCCACGGTTCACCAGGCACTGCCTGCCGCGCCAGGCAGTGCGTCGCTGCCAGACATACGAGGTTACATGTGGAGCTTTGGAGTGGAGAAGTGGAGCCACTTATTTTTCTCCACTTTGTCCGTTTTCTTTTTCAGACACATAGCAATGCTTATGGTACACAGTGCCAGCTTCTTACGGTCCTTCCTGCTTCGCATTGTTGTCGTACCGCACACCGTTTTCCTGAATAGAGAACGGCTACACTGCCTGGCTGCTCAGCTGCTCGCCTCTGACTGGGCCAGGGCAGGAACCCAGCAATAAAGGTAGTTGCGCCAGCAACGACCATCTCTCTGAACTTCTTTTCCTAACGACGAAAGCTACAAAGCCTCCCTTTTCGGTCGTTAACGCGTCGGAAGTCGCTGACTGGCTAAGGCGAGTAATGACGTCATCAAGCGCGTCATCAGTCACCAGCCAATGACAAACAGTTTTTAAAACTTCTCGACCAATCACAAGTCAGCGAGACATATTTCCGGGCAAGAATGGCATGCCAGACTGCCTCTCTCCGCCTTCTTGCCCCGTCATCTCAAACTAATTCTCGTTTTATTCGGAATGCTTGCGTTTTAAGGAGTTTTAATGTATCAGATAGTAAGATGTATAAGTAAGGAGCCTGTGTTGCTAGTGTTTTGGTGGTAGAAGGTGTGTGTGTGGGTTAAAATAGTGAATATTTGTGTTATGGAGAGTCCCCGCGGCAAGGCCTCTCCGTAACTCTGCCCCGTCATCAGTCACCTCATCATAACATCTTTAAATCACCTTTATTTAAGGTGACACACGGTGCTACATTGATTTAGATAATGACAAGTATATATAACATCTCACCATAATCACTAAGTTGTATAATAACGAGTAATAAGACGTTTAAGCCTGCCCAAACCTACAGTGGCGGAGGAGCAGGGCAGACATTCAGACAGAGTTAAAGGGCATGGTGTTTAGCTTAACTAACTTCCTCTATTTGTACAACCCGGAAGTCGCGGGGATTCTGGTACGAGATATGGGAGTGGCGCTACGGTGTCACTATGGGCTTCGATAGCTGATTGGCTGAGCGAGTACAATTACGTCACAGCCTCGCCAGCGAATCACATAGTATTTCTCAAAAAGTTTCAGCCAATCACAAGGCTTCCACGCTCTCAGCTGTGTTTATAAACAAATTCATCATCCACACCAAAATGCTCCACCCTTCTTCCTCCTCCACCTCCTAGCTTCTCCTCCTCCTCCTAACCTTTTCTTATACGAAGACTACTCCAATAACACTAGCTGAAATGTGTGTTACAAGGCTTATATTTTATTACTGCTGCCACCACCACTACCATCACCGCTGCCACCACTACAACCACCACCAACTGCTATAAGAAAAGGTACTTCTTCCTCCTCCTCCTCCTCCACCTCCTAGCTTCTCCCTCTCCTTCGCCTCCCTCTCTTCCTCCTCCCAACCCCTTCCCACAGCAGCCGGCAGCAGTTGCAGTAGCAGCAGCAGCAGCAATAAAATATAAGCCGTGTTTTTGTCGTCCAAGCATCGTCTTAGTACACAAAGACCACTTCAATAACACGCTGAAATGTGTTACACGGTTTAATTTTATTACTGCTGCCACTACCGCAACTACCACCAACTGCTACAAGAAAAGGCTAGGGGGAGAAGGAGAAACTCATCACGGCTGGATGGACAAGGGCTTGGGGTTTATTAAGGAAAAGGGAGCCATTATACCTTCAGTCTGATGCGTGGCGGTTAGTGGCAGCTACCCGCCGGGGTGAAGCGAGGTGGTCTCGGTCAGGGTCTCGGTGAGGTGCCGCCGTTCACCACTCGGCCCATCACCCCATAATAAACTCCCAAGAGTGTAGGAGATAGTTTTAAGGCCTAATTTCATTTGTATACTTGCCCTGTTCAGTTCTTGAGTCAGAAAACATCATATATACTCAATTTATGAGTATTTTTATGTATATTGCGTGCTCTACAACTGCCTGGAGGCAGTTGTGTGATTTTGACAGCTCAACGTCTTTAACTACGTCATCAATGTGCCTGCAGAATGCCAAAAGTTGCCCAAAACAGCTGTTGGAAGTCGCTAGGTCGTGAAGACCGGAAGTTAGCCTCTCTGAATGTAGCCCCTGGGGGCTCCAGCCGCCACACTCAACAGTTTTGAGTAAAAACCCGCAGTTATCCGCCTCACCTGTGCCTTCCTGAAGAAGACAGTCAGCTCCCACGTCTGTGATAGCACCATAGGATATCACCAGGGATCATAGGATTCCTCAAGGGATTCTCGCTCCCCTACTAAATATTACCAAAGATATCTACCTCCCTTGGTGAAGTTGGTGTTTATATCCACCTCACGGGCTTCATCCTGCTGCTGCTGCTGCTGCCGAAGGCCGCGCTGCCAGACGTAGATGAGTCCCTTGCTTGTATTTCATCTCTTTACTCATATATATGAATAATATCCATCCAAATGCAATCATATGTCTACATTCACCTATAAAAAAGATATTTCATAGCATACCAAGCAATAATGAGCATGCCTGGAGACTTCCGACCTCTGCTAATACTGGTCTTGAGCAGTCGTTGGCCAGTGTGCACGTTAACGACGAAATCGACGAATTTTCCGCGCTGTGGGTTCCGTCGTTGGACTAACGACCAAAAAAAGGTCTTTAAGTGTTTTGTGGCTTCTGGCCCAGGCAGGCTCAGGGGCTACATTCAGAGAGGCTTACTTCCGGTCTGCACGACCTAGCGACTTCCAACAGCTGTTCTGGGCGACTTTTGGCATTCTGCAGGCACATTAATGACGTAGTTAAAGACGTTGAGCTGTCAAAATCACGCAACTGCCTCCAGGCAGTTGTAGAGCACGCAATATACATAAAAATACTCATAAATAGAGTATATATGATGTTTTCGGACTCAAGAACTGAACAGGGCAAGTATACAAATGAAATTAGGCCATATTACAATGCCATCCGCTCGTGATGAGTTTGTTATGGGGGTGATGGGTCGAGTGGCGAATGGTGGCATCTCACCATGACTCACCACACCATACACCACCACGCACAGCTCCGCGAAACAGACAAGGTACATATAATATAATTATATTCCTTCTCCTTCTCCTCCTAGCCTTTTCTTGTAGCAGTTGGTGGTAGTTGTGGTAGTGGCAGCAGTGATAGTGGTAGTGGTGGCAGCAGTAATAAAATATAAACCGTGTAACACACATTTCAGCGTGTTATTGGAGTGGTCTTCGTACCAAGACGATGCTTGGACGACAAAAACACGGCTTATATTTTATTACTGCTGCTTCTGCTGCTGCTATTGCTTCTGCTGCTACTGCAACTGCTGCCGGCTGCTGTGGGAAGGGGTTGGGAGGAGGAAGAGGGGAGGAGAAGGAGAGGGGGAAGCTAGGAGGTGGAGGAGGAGGAGGAGGAAGAAGAAGTACCTTTTCTTATAGCAGTTGGTGGTGGTTGTAGTGGTGGCAGTGGTGATGGTAGTGGTGGTGGCAGCAGTAATAAAATATAAGCCGTGTAACAAACATTTCAGCAAGTGTTATTGGAGTGGTCTTCGTACTATATAAGACGATGCTTGGACGACAAAAACACCGCTTATATTTTATTGCTGCTGCTACTGCTACAACTGCTGCCGGCTGCTATAAGAAAAGGTTAGGAGGAGGAAGAGGAGGAGAAGCTAGGAGGTGGAGGAGGAGGAGGAGGGAGAAGGGTGGAGCATTTTGGTGTGGATGATGAATTTGTTTATAAACACAGCTGAGAGCGTGGAAGCCTTGTGATTGGCTGAAACTTTTTGAGAAATACTATGTGATTCGCTGGCGAGGCTGTGACGTAATTGTACTCGCTCAGCCAATCAGCTATCGAAGCCCATAGTGACACCGTAGCGCCACTCCCATATCTCGTACCAGAATCCCCGCGACTTCCGGGTTGTACAAATAGAGGAAGTTAGTTAAGCTAAACACCGCGCCCTTTAACTCTTTCTGAATGTCTGCCCTACAGTGTGGACAACAGTTTCAGTGTGCCCGCGGGCTTTTCCCCGTGACGGGCACTGCCCGGCGGGCTTTGCCCGCTAGTGTGGACGGAGCTTTATACGCAAACATTCATCATTCCCACACTTATCTCCTTTCTTTTTGTAACTTTCAAGAGACTGTTTTGATGTTTTGATTATTAAATGGTGGTTATTTAAGAGGGAATAGAGGAAATACACCCGAGTGAGATGAACAATATATCTTAATAGTGCGATCAAAGAGACGGGTGTGTCCACCAGTGACTTCCCAATGATTCCCAGGAACATATATGTGTACCAGTGATAACCCCCCCCTTATGTGAAATGATATTTTTTATTTAGGAGTTAGCAAATTAGTACATTATTTCCTACGGGAGTCTAACATTTGAGGAGTGAGTTTTCCTACAGTAAAGTGTACCAATGAGATTAAACTAACTAGTTTTGTTCAACCCCAGGTGACATACACGGTGTTGCGGAAATACTTATCCACGTGCTCTGAAGAAATTCAGTGTTAACTCGGTATATTATTCTTATGACAACCATCATATCCACGTAACTACCTTGATTTTTATACGTTAACTTTCTGTTTAAGAGTTAGACCATAAGTCTAAATCTTGAACTGGTGGCAGCTACTTATAAAATAATTAAAATCACTCATCGTTATTATTGTAACGCGAAGGTATATCCTCCAGTGGAGAATTAACCTTACTCATCAAATTAAATTCATATAACTGGTTCAATCAAGAGTTTTAATAATTAATTGGCGGTGAGGATATTATTGGTTCAACAATAATAATATCAAGACTTAAAAACCCTGGCACCACACACAATTCAAGCAGCAGAAGCGTTATCCCCCTAAAACCCCCCGCCGCGTCCCACCAAGACTAAACCTAAAACCGAAGGGGAGAAAACCTTCCTTCTTGGTGACAAACTTGCCCTCGTCGTTCAGCCATCCTCGGGCAGGAACTCGTCCGGGTTGTTCCCAGTAGCGGGTGTCGTGGTGGATGGTGAAGATGGTGCCGTTGAGTACCGCGCCCGGGACACAGGAGAGGCGTTAATGGCCACACTATCTGCCTGTTTTAGCGCTGGCTTCTCTCCTGAGTACTTTGCCTCCATGTACTGTAATGCTATTAACTTTTTTAACGACACACTTGTGTATACAAAGTCACGCCCATATGGCTGTACCTTGGGAATGAAATGGCCGCCCACGGTGGTGTCCTTCCCGCTACCTGCTGGAGGCCGATGGGCACCAAGCAAGACTTACGCAGCGTCTCGTGATCAGGGGCCTCGGTGTACGGCAGCCTGGGGGGGCGGGGCGGCACACCAAGGTAAGGAATTAACCCCTTGAGACCCAGAGCGTTAATTTCCATTGTAATTTGACCACCATTAGATGATTTTTAATGAATATAAAGCAATGTTTTTATAGATATGACCTGTTTAGTATCCTTGTCCACTAACTAATTTGGTATATTCAGTTACTTTTCGTAATCTTATGGCTCGGCAACATACAATTTTTTATAGCAAAGGAAAGATCTGGGTGTGAAGGGGTTAAATGCAAAAAGCAATATTAGCAGATTCTGCCAGAAGGGTTTGCCGATTTGATCAGAAAAAACTGTGTCAAGTCGATGAAACAAACCCCACACAAAAAAGGATGGGGATGGAAGCGTGGTTGCATCCTGGAAAAGATGATTAGATGGTGAAGCCTGACCTGACTGGTTTGTGTCCAGCGTGGCCTGCTGTCCCTCCGGTAACACAAGGTCAATCTCGGCCTGCAACTTGTCCTGGACGCGGGGGTGGGTGGCCAGGTATTTAGAGCAGCCAGGTGGAGAGTGGAGGTGGTGGTCTCACTCCCGGCGAAGAACAGGTTAATAAACAAAAAGGCCAAGTCCATCTCTAGAGGAAGAACAAGACAGGAAACGTGTACTAGGGAGAGAGGCCCACACCTTTAACAATAACTTAGCTTCACTGTACCCACGAAGATAATGGGTAAATAGTCGATCAGAACAAACTAACTATCACCACTGCTTTATAGGATTGGTTGATTGATTGTAATGCCAAAAAAGGGGAAATGTGCCAGACATCAGAGGTCATATGGCACTATGGCAAAGCATAAATAAAGGGAGGGGTTAGAGAGAAAGTTTGAAACGGGAGGGAAGGGAGGGAACGGAATGTTACAGCAGGATGGTTAAATCAAATGAAGGATATGTAAGTGTTGGGGGAAAGGGAGATTATAGCTTAAAAGGAAAACTGTTATTGACACTCTCTCTCTCTCTCTCTCTCTCTCTCCTCCACTTCTCTCTTACGTCATTCCTCACTTTATCCCCTCCCCCCTACTTCCCTTCTCTTCCTCTTCTTCCTCCTCTCTTTTCCCTTCTCTTACCTCTCTTTAGATCTTACTCTCCATAGACAAACATTCTCTCTCTCTCTCTCTCTCTGTGCACTCACTGGAACAGGTGGTGTCCGGGTCGTCCTTCTTGTTGTCCATCTCCATGAGGTAGCCGTCGATAAAAAGTCCCGAGGGGGGCCGGGTTTTCAGGGGGGCGCGGTGCTCGTCCATCTCCTCCTGAACACCCATCACCAGACACAGGATAAATTTCCCTCTCTCGCTCTCTCTCTCTTAAGGAACTACCACGTGCAGATCTCACGGCCTCATGTAGTTTTAATTATTTTCTTATGTTTTTATGTTCTCTTTTCTCTCTCTCTCTCTCTCTCTCTCTCTCCTCTCTCTCTCCCCTCTCTCTCTCTCTCTCTCTCTCTCTCTCTCTCTCTCTTATCTATCTCTCTCTTTCTACAGGAACTACCACTATAGTTCCACGGTTTTTGTAGTTTCATTATTTTTTTATGCTTTTATGCTCTCTCTCTCTCTTTCTACAGGAACTACCACTATAGGTCTCACGGCTCTTGTAGTTTCATTATTTTCTTATGTTTTTATGTTCTCTCTCTCTCTCTCTCCTCTCTCTCTCTCTCTCTCTTTCTGTCTCCTTTTAAACCACCGTAAAATAAAAGAACAATAAAATAAGAGAGATGAGATGCAAAACAAGCTGTAGATACGTCAGCCATGCAAGATAGGGTACGCCGTAGGTCCAATGAAAAGTGAAATATAGATTATTACGAATTTGGCTGGGTGTTTTCTTATGTAAAATTGAATTTTAAGGTTGTTTGTCCTCTTCAACTTTTTAGTTTGAGCACTTCTTGCTATGCAAAAATGGACTTTTATATTTATAGATTAAAACATAGCTTAGCCCCCCTAAAAAGTAACGGCTTCATTTGCACCTACCATCAATTCTTGATCGTCTTTTTCAGGATGGCTTCTCCTTGTAAACCAAGTGGGTCGAAGCCCACAACTAGACAGAGCTCTGGATCCAAATTGGCCGCCTTTGTTGGCGGTGGACGAGAGTTTGCTGAGAGTGAGATGCCTACGTATCGCGGCGTGATGAAGAGGGGAATCCTTCTCCTAGAACTCAGCGGCATCCGGGAGGGTGTTGACAAGCGGGGGTACCCAGTGAAAAGACATTGCGAAGGATCTGCCCCCTTTGGTGCTTGCCCAGTGGAAGAAATCAAACGCCCCAGTTTGCACCTCCAGTGGTTGTTATTGACCGGTCCGTGACCAGAAGGATAGATCATTTTTGGAAGAAGGTTAGTGAAGTGGTGGAGACAGGAAACTAAAGCAGTAAAGGAATTCGTGGAGAAGAATTGGGACAGGCTGTTTGGGACATAACGGCCTGCCCTCACACGATCTTCCTCTGCAAGGACCAGGAATCTCACTGTTTCCAACCCCAGCTGTGCCAACGCGCAGAGCACACGTGCAGTGTGACTGCCCCCTGGCCAGCAAAGTCCCTACTTTAGACCTGAAGTGGCTGTACTACCAGAGGATCAAGTTTTGGGGGGGAGAGGTGCAATGATGATGACAGGGGTAGACAAGAATGAGATGCATAGACAAGTGAAAACAGCAAAGATAAAGCAGTTGGAAGAGGAGGCTAAGCTGAAGAAGCAGAAGCAGAACGATGAAAAGGTCAGATGTCTTGAGCTGCAGGAGCAGATGTTCCTGGGCCAGGCTGAAGATCACCAGGATTCTGAGGATGGGATGGAGGAGTCGTTCACCCTGCCACTCAAGAGGAAAGAGGCAGGAGCAACAGGGAGGCTGCCATACTGGTAGACCGACTGCTCAGGGGGAGGCTTGGGGTTCCCTGGCAAACCCTTGTGATGCAGTACTTGGACAGGCCAGCTGAAGAAGAAACACAATGCCAGTCCGGAACCTGGCCCCTGGCAAGCATCCGGTTCGACGTTCCGCCCACTGCTGCTGCTAGCCTTGGCTTCTGGATTCCCCCAGGACCTTATCGCTGACGGCCACCTCTCTCCAGACATGTCGTACCTGGTCTGCGATCCTAACAAGTGAGGAGGGCCAGGCAGGATGCCATGCCATCGGGCCCGGGACCTTGACCAGGGGAAGCACCAGGGTACCAAAATAGTTGGTGTGGGTTACGAGGGAGGAAGGACAAGACCAGGGCGATGGTGCCCGACATCTATGGGAAACTTGCACCCAAGGGTTTATCAGGGGAGCCATGTGTCAGTGACAGAGGAGCCATCTGGAAGGTTTCCTTGGCACTTTGTACCAGAGGACCCCGGTGCCACCTGAGAAGGGTGCGTTCAAGGGCTCAGGCTCTCTATGATTGCTGGTGACATACGACTCACCGACTCACTGATCGTACTGCAAGGTGGATCAACTAGGGCCAACACGGGGTGGAAGGGTGGTACTCACGCCATTTGGAGAAGATGCTGGGACGCAAGGGTCTTCTGGAGTATATGCGTGTTGCACACAAACGAGTTGCCCCCTGCGCCACCTCATCACCAGCATCGACGGGCCTACCTCATCTGACACTGGTTCACGGTCCAGTGTGCAGTCCTGCTGTCCAGCGTGAATGAGAGCAGTACAAACGCAGAGTTCAGAAAGGGGTGCCAGGCGGTGAAGATCTCACGGGGGATAACCAGGAGTATATCCTGGTCAACATGTCCACTGGACCAGCAGGTCTCTACCAGCTGGTCCAGGCTGTGAAGCGGGGCGTTCTTCCGTCCGAGCTGCAGGAGATCAAGTGTGGCAAGGTGTCCCACTCCAGATGGCTCACCACAGCCCAGTCGCTCGTGTACATGGGGGACCGAAAGCATGGACTGACTGGCAAAGAACTGAACACCCTGGAAAACCTAGTCAAGTACTGACTGCCAGGTGTACTTCAAACTCTACTACGACTCAAGGTTCACCACAGACTAGAGGACGGCCCCAAGCAAAATCCTCACGCAGCTCAGAGTGAATGAAAATGCAGCCCAAGAAGGTCCAAACAGCTGTGACCTTCTACGTGCGGACAGAGCATTGGTTCGCACACTCAGAATGTGTCCTCTCGCTGATGGCGAGTCAGAGTGAGGACGACCGCAGGTTCGCCGTGACCCAGAATTTTGAAGCTGAGGGCTGGCGAGAGTATTGGGGACACCAGTTGTAAGGGCCTCGCATCACACCCAAGCTGAACTTGTCAGCCACCAGCTGCAGACATGATCAGCTGGCAGCCTGGGCCAAAGGGGCACGAGCGGCATTCACCTGTTCACTGTCCGGGGATCAGAAACCAAAGGGGATCCTGGTCAAGCCGTACGAGGTTCCGGAGTTCTCTATCCACACTCAGAGCACCGAAAGAGTCGTGAAGCAGTTTACAGGAAAGGGTGCGAACAGCAGTGGTGGGGCAGCAGGCCAGAGAACGGGTTCATCCCGGGCTCGGGCCCACCACCGGGAGACCTGCCCTGCTTCAGTTCTAAGAAGGACATGATGGGACACGTTCTAGGCCAACGTAGAGGCTGTGACACTGTTTATGTAGTGCCTGTGAACCAACTGATCAGAAAGAGCTTACCACGCTAGTCATTTTGGGAAATCATATTGGTGCAGATGCAATAAACAGGAACCAACCGGACACTGCGTAATCATTTAAGCATTATTCGATAAGGGTGCAATATAAAAAATGCGATTTTCATAGTAAGAATTGCTCAAATGCAAAAATGGAAAAAAAATAAATCGTCTTAGAATTCCATTTTACATAGAAATTGGGATGCCAAAGTTGAGAAAAAGAATTTTTGTTATACGGCTTACCCTAAATTGCAGGACTATGAATGAAAAAGGAAACTTACATAAAAGAATTTTGCAGAACCTCTTCTTCTTGAGGTCTAGTGCGGGCTTGTTTGAACGAGTCGTTTGAACAAGAAGGGTCGGCATGAGGTAACGCAGCCAAGGCAGGGAAAATCCTGAATGGCTATGTTGGCTTCAGAGTCCAACACAGCCTTTGTAAGATCGTTCGAATTCCTTCAGCTTAGGATCCTTTCCCCATCGAACTCTCTGCCTTCGGGAGAAAAGTAGTGAGGTGAGGAGCTAGGCTGGATAGAACAAAATGGACAGTGATCCCAAATCATCAGAGTGGGGCGACCAACAAAAGGTGCCAATTAGAGAGAACTGCAACTCGAGAAATGCAGTGGTCGCTGGCAGTTTTAACTCAAAGGTTGGTCTACTGTGTTTTGGCTCCGCGACTAATATTTTTCATAAATTAATTTCGCGATAAATATTGATGCACTGCATCTGAATACCAAAAATATAGTTCTTCTGTTTTTTTCTACTAATTATATGGATGACATGCATTACGATGGAACGTTCTATAATAGCAATTTAATGCAATTTACTCGCCTCGAGTAGCAAAGCTTAATATATTTTTTACATGTATATTGTGGCATGTAAAATTGGGCGATGTTCACACTGTTTTCTAAGACAGTACTGCGCGTCTGGCAAACGCTTGTCAAAATACAAAAGCAATGCCGTTGGAAAACGAGAATAAAGAATGCGAAATCGGCTTTTTTTGCTGCGACAATGTGGGTTATAATTGTGGAGGCGACGGCCGCGGCGGGGAGTGGTGGGCGGGGAGATTGTGGCGGGGAGATTGAATCAAACACATTTGCCACACACGCGTCGACTCATTGCACTTCTAGGCTTTCTATCTGATTGATACACAATAATAACAGGAACATATGACTGCCTAGGTATAGATAACTTCTAAACATTCGTTATTGACTATATAAAAATCATAGAGTAGCATTTACCTCGCCTCCTCAACTAAAACCCTATTTGGGTTATTTGGTTATATACAATGTTTTACAGAATCAGGCTTCTATACAATATACATATAGAAGAAAATCGTTCTTAATATTATACTTGTGTGTTTTAGTACAGTGGAATAAGCCCATATTTTTCTTTCAAGTTGACCAACTTTTAAACCAAATTGTGAGTTAAACTACCAGCGACCACTGGCATTTCGGAGTTGCAATTTTCTCTCTAATTAGTGTTTATGTTCGATTTTTCCTCCCGCACTCGTCGCGCGCGAAAAAAAAACGAGTAGTGAAATTTGAAAGCGTCTATACTTGCAGATAAAAAGCATAAAACAACGCTGAAACAGGGTAGATTATACAGTCATGATATAATACTGTTTTATATCTCAGTGGCACAAACATCAGTAGTGATGCTATATTCGTAATAATGGCGGGCTGGCGACATTATTGCAGTGGCGACTAAAACGTTATCTACGGGAAAATCTTATTATCATCAATTAATAATAATAATAATAATAACAATAATTAATAATAAAAATAATAATAATAATAGTAAAAATTAACAATAATAATGAAAATGGATAATAATGAAAGATAATGATAGCAATACAAATAACCCCTAGCACTAATAGGTGTCTTGCAAATGACGTCCGAGTAGCGTCTTCAAGCCAAATGCCGCCGTCTTCAAGCCAAATGCCGCCCGTCGGAGCGAGCTGGAGGACCAACAAACTCCACTTGCCGCCGTGTTTGCCAGCTTATGGTAATTTTCCAATACTAAATATATGTTTATCAGTATAAAAGATATACTGTTATCTTCGGAAATGTTTGTTCTATAATATTATCAAATAAAAAACCGTAAAACACACTAAATAACTGCCATTATGAGACTTTCAAGAAATATGCATGAACTTAATATTCTATTAAACTTCGTCATTTAATATTTTGCTCAAAAACGTTTTACATGGAGACTATGAATAGAAGCGAAATTTTATTAGCTTTCCATTGATATATTTCGTTACCTGATAAATGAATTAGCAGCATGCATAAATTAGCGTTAACTAAATAAATAACCTCATCAATCGGGAAAATTACCCGATTTCATGATGTTTTTTATTTAGTTAACGCTCATTTATGTATGCTGCTAATTCATTTATCAGAAAACGAAATGTATCAATGGCAAGCTAATGAAATTCCGCTTCTATTGATATTCTCCATGTAAAAAGATTTCGAGCAAAATATTAAATGACGAAGTGTTTAATAGAATATTAAGTTCATGCATATTTCTTGAAAGTCTCATAATGGCAGTTATTTAGTGTGTTTTACGGTTTTTTATTTGATAATATTATAAAACAAACATTTCCGGAGATAACAGTATATCTTTTATACTGATAAACATATATTTAGTATTTAGAAAATTACCATTAAGCTGGCAAACACGGGAGGCAAGTGGAGTTTTGTTGTCCTCCAGCTCGCATTTTCCCGCGCTTTTCGCCTGCACAGCGAGGGCTGTGACGTCACGTTTCAAGACACCTATAAATTTTCCTGCGTTATTTCTCGTGTTCTCTAGTTCTAACCCTCTCACGTGCCCTCTTATAGTAGCTACTATATACCATCCTTCCTACAGCAATCACGCTACGCCACCAACACCCTAAAGCGGCTATCACATGGAGCGTTTTCGGTCGGACTGTTTCGTCGAACTTGCCCTTTGGTTGGACTGTTTGGTCGAACTTCGAGGGTCATTTCGCCGAACATGTTCGATGAAATGGTTTTTGTGAAATTATACAAAATGTTGCACATATGTCGAACATACTCTGGGGTCAAAATAAGTCTATACTTTTTCTGTAAGTTATAAATAGTGTTAGCAATTATTAAGCATTGAAATGAACACCATCATATAATACGTTACAGTAAAATTAATACAGATCAGTCTATATTATATATGTGATAGATTTTCAGAAATATGAAGCTGATTTGATGTGTTTTCAATTTGCGGTAGAATGATTACTAGTAGAATATGAGATCTGAGAAGTATACAGAGAATGGAAATGATGCGTGTGGTTTTCACTGAAATGGATGTGAAATGAATGAGGTGGTTGAAAGGACAGGAAGAGAATGGATGTTATTGCTGCTGGGACTGTGTGATGACTGGTGAGACAAGGGGACGGATGATTGAGACAGGGAAAGAGTTGGAGAGAATGTGGTGTTTGTTTTGTTGTTTAGAAGATAATTCCTCAGAGCCATAGTGATCTACCGCTCGGGCTTAGTGTTGGCCGAAGCCAACCCGCAACCCCCCC
>JACEEZ010022171.1:0-67500 GCA_016584305.1 Chionoecetes opilio
TTTTTTAAAAAAAGGGTCCCCCGTGCTTGGCTCCCTGCTTGCTTTTTCTTTGGGAAAACCCGCCGCAGCGACTAGGCTTCACCCTCAAGCAACCAGGGGGAGTTTTCCACAACGCCTGGCCTCCCCGCCCCCCCCCCCACCCACCGGGTACGCCCCCCATCCCTCCCATCCCCGCCGAGTGAAAAACCTACCCCCGGGTTTTCCGCGGGGGTTTTCCCCCAGGGGGGCCCGGGCCCCCCCTTTTTCCCCCCCCTAAAGGTCCTACGCCCACCCCAAACCACGCCCCCCCCCTTTCAAATTCCCCTGCCCCGGGAGTAAAACTTTCCATGTTCGGGAGGTCCCCAAACCCCCCTAACCCCAAATCCCCCCCTCCCTCAAAAGTCACCCTCCTTCCACCCTTTCTTCGGGGATTTAAGTTCCTCACCCCCTTTTTCCACTCCCCCCTCCCAAATGGTTTCCCCCTTTTCCCTTTCAATCACCCCCTCCCCACCCCCTTTTTCTCCCCCCTCCCCTTTTTGGGGCCCCCCCCTCCAAACCCCACCCCCCAAAAACCCATTCCCTCCCCCCCTACACACCGCCCCCCGCTCACAAACCCCCCACCCCACCCCCAACCCCCCCAAAACCTCCCCGCTCCCCATTCCCGGCCCACCTCCCCCGCCACAACCCCCCCCCCCATCCCCATTCCTCACCTACCCCTCCCCACCCCCCCCCCAACCCTTCCCTCCCCCCCCTTTCTCCCCTCCACCAGTTGTTCCCTCCTGCGAATTGGCATTTCCCGACTCCGCCCCCTGCCCTTCCCCCGGCACCCTTTCACCCCGCCCCGTGGAATCCCCTGGGAGGACGCGATGCGGGGGAGTTATGGATGGCGGCGTTCCTGAGAACTCAAACAGCTGGGGGTGAGTCTTTCATCCCCCAGGGGTTTCTTCCGAACGCAGTTACGGCGTCTTTTTTCATTTACGTATTATTTTTATTATTATTATTATTATATACAGGGGGGCCCCCGAAGATACAACTTTTGGTTTCCCACCTGGCAACTTGTAAAGCGAAATTTCATAAAACGAAACCAAAAACTTTTGGGGTAAAATATAGGTTTGGTTCGGGACCCCATCAATTAAAAAGAAAGAAAAAAAAACAGTTTTTAAAGCTAAAAAAAACTATAGAAAACAAAACAAACACACGCTCTATTTTCCCCACTGACTACCTATTCTGTAAAAAAAGCTTTCTGAAAGAAAAATAGCCCCAAAAATAACAAACTGCACTTTAATTTAAACATAAAACACAAACACTAAAAGTGGTAATGTTTGGGGGGAGCAGGAAGCTGGAAAGTAGCCAGTGGAGCCCCCTGTTTTCTCTCCCCCCGGGCTCGGAGAAAACAGGGGTGACGCGTTTGCAGGGTGACTGGGGGTTAGAGTTTTTCCTCCCCCCCTTGATCATTGAGCTCCCTTCACACATTCAAATCGAACCATGAAGCGCCCCAAATTTTTTATTATTTACGCTATCGGAAATTTGCCCACTAAACCGGCCACGATACCCTCAAAAAAGTCACGCTCCCTGACTATTTGTCATGAGGGTCGAAGATGGTCACGATGGAGTATGACACTGTAAGACACGTTCAAAGGGAAAATCAACGTCTTTTGTGTCACGTAGAGTACGTCCACGACAGTCCCAGAGGGTCCCCATAAAACATCCGATAGCGTCAAGACCCCTGCCTCATGCAACATGCCTCACAGTGGGTGGGGGTTCCCATGGTGAGGGGAAAAGGAAGGGGGGGTTAAGGTGAAGGTGGGAAAACGGGTTTTGTTTTGGTAATGGAAAGGGGGGAAAGGGGGGAGGGGGGTTTAATAAAAAAGGGGGGTGATGGGTTTTGGGGAAAGGGGGGGGGTGGGGGGTGGAGAAGGCGTGTTGGGGGGTGAATGGTTAAAAGGGAGGGATCCACCACCCACCCCTACTCCCTCCCCCTTTCCCCCATCACCACGGGTCAGGGGAGTAGGGGGGGGGGCATCCCCCCGGGGTCGGGGAGTGGGGGGTAGGGAGTGGGGGGGGTGGCATCACCACGGGGTCAGGGGAGTAGGGGGAAGGGAGTAGGGGGGTGGGGAATGAGAAAAGGGGGAAAAGGCGGAAGGGGGTGAAAAAAAGGGGGGGAGGTAGGATTGAAGGCGGCGTACAATTTTTATCGTCACGATGAAAAAGACGATCACGATAGTGTCCGAAGCTGCAAAAAAGATCGATAGGCACGTAACTTCGTTAGGCTGCGTTGGGTACAAAAATGGGGAGTTGATTTTTTTTGGGGGGGGGGGTTTTTTGGGGGGGGGGGGGGGTAGATGGTTGGCGGGGTAGGCTTTGCTTTATTGGCGCGTTCGTGGTTCCATTAGGGAAATTTTGAAGGGGGCTTTGGGGGAAGGGGAAAAGACCCTTTGGGTACTCCCGGTGATACAATAACTCGAGAGGGAGGGTAGGTAAGGGACAAGGGAGGGGTGCAAAACCTCTTCCACGCCTAACTCTCTCTCGCACTGAATATTGTCCCTCGTCCAGGATGTAAATTTTTTTGAAAGGCCCATTGTGTCCCGGCCCACCAGAATTATCTTTTTTCGATTGATTATCGTAAAACCTTAAAGAAAAATCAGATAGTATAAAGACTTTAAATTTTTAAAAATAATTTGTATTTACTTTAGAAAATAATTTGTAATTTACTTATAAAAACTGAAATTTTACTTTAGTAATAATTTGGTAATTTTACTCACCCCAGTTTGAATGCCCCTTGCTTGGTTTTTCGATCTGTATATTGAAAATAGCCCCAAATTTACCATCTCGTATCATCATTCTTATCCCGAATCCTCGTATAACGGGACCCCCCCTGTATAGTATATATAACACAAACCTCGTTTTTGGCCCCGGGAATTTTTTCCCGGAAAAAAAAAAAATCCGGGGTCCGGGGAATTTCAATCTGGACATTTTTTTTTTTTTTTTTTTTTTTCTTTTTTTTTTTTTTTCAGTGTCCGCGCCCCCCGCCAGGTGGCGCATGCTCAGCGGCGTTTTGATTTTTTTTACATTTGGGCACAAACATTCCGGTTCACCTGCACACCCCCGTCATCACCTACTCCCACCCCCTTGGTGCAAGAACATTTCCGAGACTTGAACACTTTCTCTGCCCCCGCCAGGTGGCAGCATGCTCGGGGTCTATTTTTTACTTTTGGACACACTACTTTCCGGTTCACCTGCACTCCCTCCAGTAGCCCCCTACCCCCTCCCCCGGGGTGCAGGAACTCTCTTAGACTTAAAAAACACTTTCTGTGCCTCCCCCAGGGGGCTCATGCTCACGGACGTAAAGTCCGGGGGGGGGGTAGTTGTATGTCGGTTGCCGGGACATAAATCTAGAGTGGTAAGTCCGGGGGGGGGTAATGGTCGGATTTTTTTTTTTTTTTTTTTTTTTTATATATTATTTTTTTTTTACTTGCGATTCCGGGGGATTTTGGGGGTTTTCCCGACCGTGCCCCCCTTTACCCGGGGAAAAATCGGGTTTGTGTGATATATATACAAAAAACCTCGTTTATCCGCACCCACGGGGGAGCCATGCGAAAATCTTTTTGCCGTTGTTTTGGGGTTACTCTTATGGACCCCCCAAATCCCTTTTTTTTTTTTTTTTTTTTTTTTTTTTTTTTTTTTATTTCCCCATCAAAAGGGAACCCGGGCCCAAGGGGACAAAAAAAAATGGGTACAAAAAGGCCGCTTATTGCCAGTCCCAAAAAAGAAGACAGTAGAAAAAAAATAAAAAAAGTGGGGTGACCCAAATTTTAGTTGGGGAGGTTTTGGGATCTTCTTTTGAAAAGATGTAAGTCATGGAAAGGGGAAAAAACAAAACAGAAGAGAGTTCCAGATTTTATCAGGGGAAAAAAAAAAAAAACCCTGGGTCGATTAGTCCCCGTTGTTTTAGGCTGCCGTTTTTTTAAAAAATGCCGTTAAACGGGGTTCTCCTGTATATATATATAATATATATAATAAAATATATAATATATAATATATATATTATTTAAAATATATTATAAAATATATATATATATATAATATTATTTTTAGCAAACAGGGGATACTGTGGACCCCAAATGTTGGCCGTCACGCCACCTCCTAATTCCCTAAAAGGCCCCCACAAATGTGGTGACCTACTCGGGGACCTACTTTCCCCCGCACCCTCTTGCCTTTGCCCTTCCTCCAGTCCCCCACTTACCCCACAGCGGACACCCCACGCCTCCGTCTCACAGTCTTGGGGCTTCCACTCCCTTTTTCCCCGTGAAATTTCCCGCTGTAACTCTCTACATATCCCACGAAATAACAGTGAGTGCACTTGTGTTTGCTTAACCGGTGTCTAAGGAATACTACAACCCCATAAAGGGCCCTGTAGAAAACCCGATCCAGGCCGTGGGAAACCCTTTGAAGGTTTGGGGGCTGTTCGGCCAGGAAACCTGGGGAACAAAAAACAGAGGATTTCCCTCCTTGTTTATTTCAATCTGGCACACTCTACTTTTGAGGCGAATGGGAAAAAAAGGGGAAATTTTGACAGTTTTGTAGAAAACTTTTGGAATGGAAGTGCAAATCCCCAGGAAGTAGGGTTCACTACCCACGACCTCCGTCTCCTCCATCCTCCATTAAACACCGACCTGGGGTCTCTACACTGACCTAGGGTCTCTACACTGCCTAGGATCTTTTGATAAACAGAGAAACGCCATTCATGGCCTATTTAACCCCCCGCATTCCGTAATTATATTCATGAATTTTTCCCGTGCACCCGGAGGAACCCCTCAAAATGGTTTTTTCTACGCAAAAAAAGTTTACTTTCCAGTGTAATTTTTTCCCCTAAACCAAAAACTCTATCAAAAAAAAATTTTACCTTTTATTTTTGTAATAATACGGTATAGTTTGTTCTATAAAATATTGCTAAACATGAAAAGTGCACAAACAAATCCCTTTATAGACTGTTAAATTCTAAAAAAATTTTAACTTCAATCTTCCTAGTATACATTTTCTAAAAAGTTTCTCATGACATCCCCAAAAGAAGGGGGAATTTAAACCAGTTTACCATGAAACAAAAAATTTTTTCTGATAATGAGTATGCACCGTGTAAAAGTAGCGAAAACTAACTTTTCTCGGCAAAATAATTTTTTTTACATTTTTTTGATTTTTCACCCCAATGTTATTTGATACACTTTGATTTTTGTGTCATTGTTGAGCCCCTAAAAAAAAAAAAGTGAATGAAAGTTTTTAGTACCAGAAAAACCCTTTAAAAACCGGGTACGTGGGGGCTCTGGCCCCTTTGCCAGTTTTCATATGGCAATTATGCAAAATCTGCAAAATTCCCTCCCCCTAATAGGGAAAAAAAAAAAAAAAAAAAAAAAAAAAAAAATTCAAATCAGTACGTACATCTACAGTACGTATTTCAGATGTCAGCCCCCTCCCCAAGGGGCTCTCCAGCAGAAGGGAATAAAATTGAAGACCCTAGCCTGCGGGAAAAGGCAAAAGGAAAAAAAACACGACTTTATGTAAATGAGGATATGCCGAGTGAAGCAAAGAGATCATTATAACAGAAATATGCCGAGATACATTATTTTTTGCCGCCTTTCTGTAAAATTTCACCAAGGGGTTTGGGGCATGATATTCAGAAAAAACCCAAAGAATGCGTTTAGGGGGGGGGGAGCAGAGGGGTTTAGCGTCACCGGGGGCGTTCTCGAAGACCCGAGTTCGCCCCGATGAGACCCATAATCCACTTAAAATTTTTTCTGCATGTCGAGTGGCCTAAAAACACCCACCCCCCCTTCCATTAACTTACCTTGGATTGCGATGCTCGGGGGACAGGGGGGGGGGGCGGCATGAACCCCCCTGATTTTTATAGTGACCCTGAATCAAGGCGTCACTTAAAAAAATCCCCCGGGTCACCACGCCGAAGGCCAGCCATCACAGCCCTCAAGGGAGCCCCAGGCCTACCTCTGATCCCGGAGTCACTGCCTACGGTGCAAAGGGCATATGAAAACAAAACAAAAACAAAAATAAAACTGTCTTTGCCTTCCCATTTATATCAATTCGGGTTTAAAATCCCGAGATATAGGGTTTTACTCTATGTCAAAATTTTTTTTTGGGTAAATTTTTTTTTTTATTATTTTATCATACACCCAAAATACGGACGGTGTGATTTCCCCTTCTTTCTAAAAAACTTTTTTACAAAAGTAATTTTTCATGTATACACAAAATAAAGTTTTCATCAGAGTTTTGGGATGCCTTCAGAAATTCGTACGCAAATTTTTTAATATACCCATGAAACTTGCCATTCAAGCATAAAATATTATTCAACCATTTTTTTGGTTATTTTGGTTTGGAACTATGCAAGAAATTGTTAGAGTATACCCAACTGTAAGACAAAATGCCACTAAGCGATAGTTTCTAGCCTCAATTTTTTTTTGAAATGGAAAATTTTTGAGCAGAAGCCAAACCCAAAGACTTGATACTGGTCTTGTCTCATTTTGAGCTTTTTCCCATGAGGCCAGTTTTTGCGATTCCTGACATTTTCGAACATCACCCCATCTCCTTCCAGGGTTTACAGTATAAATGATATCCCGTTTTTCGTAATTTGTTTGTTTCTTTTATTTTCGTTTTGTTTGTCTAAAATATTATAAAAATAAAAAACAAAAAAATACCTAAAGAAATGCCTTTATAAAAGTGAAAAAATATGCATGAACTTAATATTCACTTAACCTACAGTGTTTGTACGTATATATACGGACCTTTTTGTTGTATTTTGTGTACATTTCGTTAGAAAGAAAAATTTTCCTTAATTATGGAAATGCTTTAAATATTCAGCTTTTTTTTTTTATTTTTTTTTGAACTGTCTATTTTGCATAGAAGAAACAACAAGGGAAAAGTTTAGTAAATTTTATGTATATCACCAAAAAATGCTATGTTTTTACCTCTTTTTATTTATTTCATGATAACATACGGGGAGGTCCCGTTTATAGCATTCGGTATACGAAAATCATGATACGAGATGTGTAAATTAGGGTCTATTTCAATATACGGATCAAAAAATCCAATGATACGAATTAAAACGGGGGTGAGTAAAATTATAAAATTTAAAAATGCTGCCCTACCACCCCCCGGGGCGGAAAAAGGGGGGATTTGGTTGACTCCATGAGGTCACACCTAGCAAGCCGTGACTTGAAGGGTAATTAACTTTGGGCAGGGGTCGACCTTTGGGGGGTAATTAGCGGGTGTGCGCCCCCCCCCTTGGGACCCAGTCAGGCACCCTAGCAAGGGGGCTAAAGGGGAATTAAGTATTGGTGGGGCCTCTTTTAGGGGTAATTAGCAGGGTGGGGCCCCCCCTTGGGACCGCTACATACCTTCTCTGTATATGCAGGTCCCCTCATTACAACGTCTTTTGCTTTTATCTGTTTTATGATAATTATGTGCAGTTATTTTTTTTGGTGCTATTTTCTCTTTCAAATGTTTTTTTCTACAAATGGGATTTACAGTGTGGGAATAGACGCTGTTTTTTGTTGTGTTTGCTATAGTTTTTTTAGCTTAAAAAACTTGTTTTTTTTTTTTTTTTTTTTTTTTTTAATTGATGGTCCGGAACCCAACCATTTTTTTACATTTTTGTTTTTTTATCAAATTTCGCTTTACGATATCCCAGGTAAAACCTAACTGCTCGTTCTTGGGGACCTCCCTGTACAGTATAAAAACATTCACCTTTTCCAGCTATAAAACTATATAAGCTTTCATTTATTTGCGCGGAGTGCGGCCCATTGTTATGTTGGCAGCTCTCCGGGCTTGTACGTTTTAGGCTTTGGCGCAAACCCCACCCCCAGGCAGGCACACAGCTACGCCCCTTTTCCCGCTGTTTTATGAATAGCAGTTTTTTCACTTCTCACGATGAAATGTCACATAATTGGGAGAAGCGATCTGTCTAATATAATGATGTGACTGACTATATAAGGACTCGGGTAGTGAGAAGGAGGGAGAGGACAACGATAATTTGGCCCCTCTCCGGGTCTGCCAAATTCACCGTAACCCCCGCTGATATAACACTCTATGCTTTTATAAAAAAATCCGGCCCAAACCAGGTAAATCATTGAGAGAGGGAAAACCCCTACACAGAAAACGGGAGGGAAAGATAAGGAATTTTCAAAAAGAGAGGCTTGAGAGTCCTTTTTCCCCGGCAATGTCTGCAGTAGAGGTCAGTAAGACGTGAGCAGCTTTTCTGTTTTATATACTTTGATTACTTATGTAGGGTAATATTTCGCAAAAAAAAAAAGTAATCAAAATTGATGGGGGGTTTTAAAAAATCATCGAAGCTATGTAGAAAAGGCTGGCCGTTTATTAGTGGAGTCAAGGAAGGGGTGGGGAGCCGTAAAGGGGCCCCAAACAAAAACTTTTCCACTACTCATTTTACAACACTTTTGGGCAATGATCCACTGTTTTTCCGGGGAACATTTTTCAATAATATGCAATGCCAATGTAATGCATACAATTATTTTTTTGTACTTATAAAGAGTCAGGCATTATGTCCCATTTGTTGAATTCCATAATATTTACTGGTATAGAAGGTGAAAAACATTAAAGAGTTAAAAAACATTCTCAGCATATATCTCTATAAAAACACAGATACAAAACTATAATGCAGTAAAAAAAGCTTAAAATATATCGGAATAAGAACTAATCGCGGAACTGACTAGATGTGGTAGTTTTTTTGTCATCCCGACTGTGAAGTGGTCCCTGCCTGCCTTGTTGCCAGATCAGAGAATTTTTCCTTTTTTTTCTTAAGACCATATTCATTTTTCGTAAAAATCGCACCGAAAAATGATATCTAAGAATAATTACAAGATGCATATATCAAATCCGTGTTAAATATAATTAAAAAAAAAAATTTTGTTTTTTCGATATGACACCACATACACGAGGGGGGGTCAGCTGGCGAAAAAGGAAGCCACCTATGGGGACTTGGGGAAGGCCTCGTACCTGCCCCACACATCATTGCTTATGTTATTTTTTTTTTTTTTTTTTTTTAGACAAAAAAAAAAAAAAATCCAAAACCCAAACCGACATAAGGTTTTCTGTCATTAGGGCAACCCTGTACGGGTTAAACTCTTCCCCTTTTAATTTTGAAGAAAACATTTTTCATGAAACATATCAATAGAACGGAATGTTATTTGCTTTCCTTGATATATTTGTTTCTGATAAATGAATTTGTTTTCATAAAATTTGCATTAACTAAATAAATAACCCCATCAATCAGGAAATTTTCCCCATTGATTATGTAATTGTTTTAGTTAAAGCTAATTTATGCATTTCTAATTCATTTTTCAGAAAACGAAAAATTCAATGGGGAAACAATAAATTCCGCTTTTATTGATAGTTTCATGTAAAAAGTTTTCATGAAAATTTAAATGGCGAAGAGTTTAATGCATTTATTCTGCATATTTTCTTAGTCTCACATGGGATTTCTTTTGTGTATTTCCAGTTTTTTTTTTTGAAATATTTAAAACAAAAATTTATGAAATAAGTGTATCATTTATACTGATAAACCATAGTCTACTGTATTCAGGGGAAAACTTTTTTACTTGCCGATCCGATTTATGATGTTATATTTTTTTTTAACGCTAATTTATGCATGGTTCTAATTCATTTATCAGAAAAAAAATATATCAAAGGGGAAGCTAAAGAAAAACCCTTCTATTGCTTGTTTCATGTAAAGTTTTCTCGCAAAATATTAAATGGCGAAAGTTTTTAAACCCCCTTTCCCCCAGATCTTTTTTTTGCTAATGAAATCTCTGTTATTATCATAAAAATTACGAAAAAAATTTTCTTAATATACCCAAAAAAGCTATGGACCAGGATACCAAAAAAGGTATATCTAAGAATATTTCTTATATAATTAAAATCGCTAATGGTGGCTTTTATTTCAAAGAAAATTACTATGGCCCCAAAAGGGGTTAAATGAAAATTGGTTCATGCATATTTTTTCATTCTCTCATAATGAATTTCTTTAGTATATTTTTCTGTTTTTTTTTTTGATAATATTATAGAAAAACCCTTTACGAAAATAAGCTATTCCTTTTTACTGATAAACCATAGGGAAAGGAGATGGGGTGGTTAAAAAAGTCAGGAAACGCAAAACTGGCCCCACTGTCATGGGGGGTTGGTGCGGGGCAGAGTACAAGTCCATATACGTAGTCTTGCCAAACCCATTTCCGCTGCCCTTTATATAATCCCCCCCTTCCCTCTAAATTTTTTCCAAAATTTGGTGGAAAATACTTAGTAACAAAAAGAAAAAAAGTTTAGCAACCCCACATATGGCCCGCAAGCTAGAAAGAGAAAAAAAAATGGAATGTTGGAGGAAAAAAGGTGGTGGGAACCTTTGGGAGAAATACAAAAAAAATAGAAATGAATAGTAAGAAAACCGAAAGGGGAAAAAGAAAGTAACTTGAGGAAATTAAAGAAAAAGTTTAAAAACGAACTGAAACTTTTTTTATAGAGATATAAAAGGAAAAAAAGAAAACAAGGGAAAGGGGTAATAAGCGAAGGTAGAAAACTAGGTCGAAGACATTACAAAAGGCAGGTGTGAAAAAAGTGCTTACAGACGTATTTTCAAGAGAAAAGGATTAAAACGAAAAATATAATACAAAAGAAAATATAATGAAGACATAAAAGAAGACGTAAAAAAAGTAAAAAAGGGTAAAGGAAAGTCAAGATTGAGAAAAACCCCGGGTCCCGATGGAGTGTCGAATTTGGGTAATGAAAAAATGCAGTAACCAACTACAGGAAAGTTCATAGGTAAATTGAGGTTCACTCAAGGAGAGCAGAGTACCCTTTATTGGAAAAAAGCAAAATTGGCCAAATTTACAAGGAGGAGACAAAGAAGAAAACCCTTAAATTATGGCCATATCATTAACAGTGTATGGAAAAATTTGTGAAAAAAATTTTGAAGGACAATGGTTGAAATATTTGGAAGAACAAACACATTCGCAGGTGGCCAGTTTGGATTTAGAGGGGAATGTCTGTACAAGAATTATGTGTTTTTACTCGCGGTGTGATGTGACACAGGAAAAAAAGGGGTGGTCGTTGCAAAACTGGACCTAAAGAAGGCTTTACAAGGTACCTCACAAAAGATCCTGGGAAACTAAACATTAGGAGGGTTTAAGTGTGGGTTGCTAAGTGGTGGAAAACTTTTTAGCAAAAGAGAGATGAGAACATAAAAAAGATAGAATCAGAATGGTGCAGTGTGATTTGGGGGTTTCCCCAAGGATCAATATTGGCCCCAGTGAGTTCTTTTGGGTTTTTTAAATGAAGACAGAGGGAGTGAACAGTTTTAAAGAGTTTTTTCGCTGATGATTTAAATTACTAAGAAAGTAAAGTAAAGAGGACTGTAAGGTTTACAAAAAAGGGTCTAGATTTAAAATTTCAGATGGGTAACTAGGGAAAAAGGGGGTTTTAAAGCTAAAAAATGTAAAGTGTGGAAATGGGGGGTAGCAAAAAGAGCAGAGAGGAAAGTATTCGTGGGAAATGATGGATAATCAAAACAAAGGGCGAAAAAAAATTGGGGGTATGGATTACAGATATAATTTTGCACCGAGAAGCTATAAAAAAGATCACAGGAGATCATATTTTGCTGAAGAAAATAAGAAAGGCATTCAAAAATCTGGATGAAAGTGATCAAGAAATTGATAAAAATTTTGATTCGACCAAAAGGTTTGAATTGCGGCAGTGATTTTGGGCCCACATAAAAGGGAAAATATAAGGAAGATTGGGGAATACAAGGCACCAAAAATGGCTCCAAGTCTGAGAGTTTCCCTATGAGGAAAAACTTTTAAGACTAAAAATCCCAAATCTTGGAAAAGAAGAAAGGGGAGATTTTTTAAAGTTATAACTCAAGGGGCTGGAAAAAATTTATAGAGAAGACTGTTTGGGGGACGATAGAGGCAAGGGTTTTTGAAAGAAATTGAAAAGGACAACAGAAAGGGGGAAAGAAAATACAGCTTCCCTTATAGAAGCATAGAAAACCCGAAAACCTTGATGCAAAAAATGATTAAACAAGAAATATTTAGGGCTTCAAAAGGGAACTGGATAATAGTAGATTTTGGGGACGGGACGTACGAGCTAGCTCTTTTCCTGTATGTTACAACTAGGGAAATACAATAGTTAAAAACACATAGCCCCACAAGCTCACAAAGAAGAGCGCTTCTTTTAGTAATTTTTTTTAAAAAAACCTAAAAAACTAAGTACCATAAAAACCCTATAGTGTAGGTGCAAACCGAAGTAAAAATAAAACTGAAAAGTGTGCATGTTAATTTTAAAACAAAATTACCCCTGTGTATAATTCATATAAAAATATTCACTTGCACTGCACAGTTTCACTTTTATATCATCCCTTGTAACACACATGTCAAATATTCAGGTTTTAGGCTATATAGGTTAGATCGCTATATCTTCGTTCATGAGTTGAACTGTCTGTTATCACGTTACACGATTATGTATAGCCTTTTCCAGTACAATATCGGATCCTAAATATATACCTGACAGGTCATTCCATAGATTTATTTGCAAAAAAACACGCTAAAGCATTGAAAAAGACTCTTGAGTTCCGGTTGGCCCCCTTTTAAAAAACCCCCCTCACATGTCCAACAGTGACTGCCGGGTGGCAATAAGTATTTCATTTGGCACTACCAAAATAAGCTTACAGGGGTGCCCGTAAGAATTTTCAATAGACAGCTTACTGAACACTTGCCCCAAAAATGATGCAGATAGCGTTATGTACGATTTTAGGGGGAATGTTTTTCTGCCCCGGAGAGCGAAAAGGCACTTTCGCGTCAAAAGGGGGTTCCCGACATTATTTTTCAGAATAAAAACCCTCATAGAATGCGAGGGGGGTTTTTAAAGCTACTGGGCGCCATTTGCGCCAGGGCCCCTCGTTCACTCAGACCCACGGCAGTTTCAAGGCTGACCCCCATTTTCTGTTATACATGTATAAAGATATATGTTTTCTTTTTTCTATAAGATTATCACATAAAAAAACAGTAAAAAACCATTAAATAAATGCATTTTGAACTTTTAAAAATATCATGAATTAAGATTTTATTTAAAACCCTCGTATTTAAAACTTTTGGGGACAACTTATAACATTGCAAAAAACAACGAACAACATTTGATTAGCTTCCCATTTTATTTTTCATTTTTTTGATAAAAGAATTTGCACCATGCATAAATTGCGTTTAAATAAATAATCCCGCCCCCCGCCCTTTTTTTTGATATATATATATTTATAAAATATATATATTATAAAATATATATATATATATTTAAAATATATGAAGAGAGAAGAGAGAGAAGGAGAGAGAGTTACCAAAAAAAATTTTCTACTTTTTATATATATATATAATATCGATATATAATATATATATATAATAATATATATATATTAATATTATATATATATATTATATATATATAAATTTTATAATATATAAAATTTTAAAATATAATCCCAGCGCGCCAAAATATTGTTCGCGACATCATAACACGGCTTCCTAAAGGGAATTCAGAAAAAAACTCTAGGCACCTACTGACTTCCGAGAGAGATACTTTCTAGGGGCCCTTTTAAAGGGAGGGCGTCCTCAAACCGTTGAGGGGTGTTCAGATCCACTTGTCAATTTTAGACGAAACATTTTAAAAGTACGCCTTTCCCTTCCCCCGAGTTTTGAACAGACCGATTGGTATAACTATAATTATTTTCATATGGTGGCAAGAAAGACCCAATAAAGGAGCAAAATTAAAATTTAAAATTTTTTCTAACAAGGCGAGAGGCCATGGAAGAAAATAAGATTGTGGATGTACGAGGGGATTGTCTAAATGGGTGGAAAATTTCACGGGGGGTTGCCGTCGGACGCCGCGACACCAGAAAATTTTAAGTGGCCAGGGCGAGGGTGAAAAATCAGCAAGCACCCTAAATTAATGAAAAAGTCAAATGGATGCCCATCCTCAAATTTAAAAGCAAGAAAAAATTGCGATATACTTTTACATCCTCGCCCCGCCACTTTTAATGTTTGGGGCGCGGCTGTCGTGGGAAATGAACCCACCGTGAAAATTTTTACCCACTTTTTGCCACACTCCTGTAAAATCCCAATCCTTGATATTTCTCCCACTAGCTTCTCTGCCTTGTGTAGAGATACAATAACTTTAATTTTCTTTTGTTAGGGCTTTCTTTCCCCCTTTTTAGAAAAAAAGTAGTTATACTAATGCCTTTTGTTCAAATTTCTCGCGGAAGGAAGGGGATACTTTTTTTAAAAGCTTTTTATAATTGACAATGGCATCTGAAATTCCTCAACGGTCTTTATGATTGCCTGCCTTAAACAAACTGCCCCCTTTTAAATATCTCTCTCGGGAAATCAGTAGGCTGCCATAGAGTCATTTTTTTGAATTCCCTTTTGGAAGCGCTGTGTTATGATTTTGCAAAATACTTTGGTGCGCTGGGTATAATAATATATTTATTCAAAATCGATATAACGGACCCAAAAGGGGGGAGGAGTGGGCGTTAAGCCGATTGTCCCTTTAGCGAGGGTATTTTCCCAGGGGGAAAAAAAAAAAATGGAAAAAAAAAAAAAAAAGGAAAAAAATGGAAAAATCACACACCACCAATGTGTAGCTATGTTGGGGGGTAAACAGTGACCGGGATACATCTGATTTGGTCCGCTCCTAAGTGAAATAAATAGAAAAAAACCAAAAAACAACCCGACCTGTAGCTTGTTGGAGGAAAAAGTGGCTAGGCTACATCAGGATTTGCAACTCGCCCTAAATGTTTTGGGACTGGGATTTGGAGAGGTATAAGTATCCAGGCCCCTCATTACGCTTTTGGGTTTCTATGAAAATTTTATTATTCTGTTGAATGAGACATATAACACATTTGATTGCTATTATTATACATATGAGTAAAATATGAAAATATTTCAAGGGTCATCCACGCCTGGCAGCGCGGCCCCGGGGCAGCAGCAGCATCATGGAAAATTTTAAAACACCCCAAATTTGATAAAAAGGAAGAAAAGTCTCCCGTTAGTAATGGGTTTTCCCCAAAATGTTTATGCTTTCTCTCACCGCTTAGTCAAGCTCAGCCAGTGAAAGGGAAAAAAATTACGAGCCAGTCAGCCGGGCTTTCCAAAAAATTGCTTATATCATGACTAAAGCTCATTATTTATATTTATATGGTTTTTGAAGTGCGTTCTATACACCTTCACTATTTAGGGCATGTAGCACTGCGTGTCCCTTAGTAAGGGTGATTTAGGGTGTTGAGGTGACGGGGATTTCACGGCCCGCCATAACACTAAAAGTCACTATTTTAAAAAAACCCCCACACCTTTACCACTAATCACTAAACACAGGGTCCTTCCTTATAATTTTTAATTGTGATACTAAAACTCCTTAAAACCCAAGCATTCCAAAGTAAAATGAGAAAAAAAATACAATTTTTGAGTTGACAATTCGGCGGCGATAAGCGGTCGATATGCAAAAAAAAAAAAAAAAAATTTTCACGCAAATGGGTCCTTTTAAACCAAGTCCGTTACTCGGGTTTACTGTATGTATATATAAAATTATATAATATATATAAAATTAATATATAATATATATATATATATAATATATAGTAAACCCCGATATAACGGACCTCGGTAACGGACTGGGTTTTGAGACTCCCTTTTTTTTTTTTTTTTTTTTTTTTGCATTTAGACCCCTTTTCGCCGCTCGAATTGTAACTCAACATTATTGTACATTTCTCATTTTATTTTGGAAAGCTTTGGGGTTTTTAAGGGGTTTTGGTATCACATATTTAAAATATAATTTTAAGGAAGGAGCCCGTGTTGCTATGATTTTGTGGTAGAAGGGGTGATTGTTTAAAAAAGTGACTATTAGGTTAGGGGTGGGCCCCTGCTGGTCTCCCCGTCCCTCAAAACCCCCAAATCCCCTTATCTAAGGCACACGCAGTGCTACACGACCTAAAAAGGACCTGTATAGAACTGCAGTTCAAACCTATAATATATATAATAATGGCATTTGTCATATAATAAGTAAAAACCTTTGGAAGCCACGGCTGAATTGGCTCTATAATTTGTTTCCTTTCACTTTGAGCTTTAGCTTTTCTAGCACACGTTCTGGTTGTGTTTGTGATTATTTCTCTTTATTTTATGTGCAGGAGCGGACCAAAATTTAGCATGTAGTGCCCTCACTGTTTTCCTCCCAACATACTACAAAGTCTGGTTTTTGTTTGTAATTATTCCATTTATTTTCAATTTTTTTGGTTTTTTTATAATTTTTTCCCCCCTTGGGGAAAAAACCCCTTTCTTAACGGAATCGGGTATAACCGATCCTCCCCCCCTTTAGTCCCGTTATATTGAGGGTTTTACTGTATATATATATAAATACTCTATATATATACAGGAGGTCCCGAAGATACGAGCAGTTGGTTCCACCTGGGATACCGTAAAGCGAAAACTCGATAGAAACACATAACTAATGGGAAAAAATTTGGTTTTGGTTCCAGGGCCCCCTCATTTAAAAGGGGAAAAAAAAAAAAAAAAAAAAAAAAAAAAATGCTTTTCAAGCTAAAAATATAGCAAAAACAATAAAAATCTCATATATAGGGCTCTAATCCACACCCGCACCCACACAAAAAACAGTGAATTAAGAGTGGGACAGACAGAAGGGCAGAGCACAAAAAGTACAAAAGCACATTAAACCCTTTCACTACAATGATTCTTTTAGCGTATCCGTATTTTAGGCCATACGTACAAATGACGTCTTTGAGCGTCATCCAAAAATAATATTTTAAAAAATTTTTTTAAAAATCTTAAAAAGCGCACGGGTTACGGAATTCACTTGACCGTTTAAGCGAATTACAAAATTTATATTAAAATATATTTTTTATAAAAATATTTGTAAAATATTTTAATTATACAATATATTTATTAAAAAAAAAACTTTTTCGCTATCTTTCATTTGTTTTATGGCTTTTATTTTTGAGCGAATTACAAAATATTATACTTCTTTGGGAAAGAAATTTATTAGCATGTCATGGAATGTAGAAAAATCTTCTAGTGATAAGTTGATTTTTTCATTTATTTTTTTTCCACAAAGGGGTTATTTTTTTTTTTTTTTTTACTTTAACTCGAGGGTTTTTTAAGTTATTTTCACGCTAGCTATTTTTTTAAAATTGTATGATAAGGAAAAAGATCTTAGCTTTAAAAAATAAACATAATTGAACTCGATACCTTTGATATTTGTTTCACAGGGTTGCGCGGATGACTTTGCGCCGAATCCGTTTATCGGATTTACCGCGCAATTTAAAGTTCTTCCCAAGCTATAAAAAATGCAGAAAACATGAATCGTATGTTGACAGCGACGTACATCATCTTGCACACCACCGGGGTGGGGCCCTCCCTCTCCTCCCTCCATAGGCGGGTTTCAGTTTTCATGATTTTGAAATTATGCAGCAGCGTTTTCCCTACATCTCGTGTTTTTGCCTGTTTTTTAAATTTTAATCTAGTTTTTCATAAGGGGGGGGAAAAAATACTGATGGGACAACAATTCAAACAAACATTTCTTTACAAGGGTGGGATCAAAAATAAGGAAATTTTCAAGCTTAAAGGACAAAGCTTGACGGCAAAATTTGATCCGCCATTTAAGGCTGGCGGTGAGGTGAATTCCCCTCCCAAAAAAACAACCTGGGAAACAAAAAAAAACGTGTAACAGAACCAGGAGCGTGTTAAGGCAACAGCTTGATGCCAATCCTAACCTTACAGCCAGAGAACTGAAGGAGGAAAATCATACTCTTCTTGGTAATGTGTCGCTTCATACTGTACAGGAAACTTTGAAACGTGACCTTGGCTACAGGTGTTACCGGGCACGGAATAAGCCACTGATAAATGACCGCCAAAGGAAGAAAAGGCTACACTTTGCAAAGAAATACAGAGATTGGCCTCTCGACAAGTGGCGGGCTGTGCTGTGGAATGACGAAAGCACATTTTGTGTGAGTGGAGGAGGACCAGCAAAAGTGTACCGTCGCCCCGGCTCAGACCCCACCGAGCCTCGCTACACACGAAAGACCACAAAACTTCCTCCCAGTTTAATGGTGTGGGGTTGCTTTACTTTTCATGGTCTTGGAACTTAGTTATTTTCCCAAAGAACACAACTGTTAACAAAGTGGTGTATTTTGATCTTTTAAATGACCACCTGGAGGCCTGCTTTGAAAAGACACAGGAACAGATTTTCCAACAGGATGGAGCATCCTGCCACACAGCTCGAGATGTGATACAGTGGCTTGATGACTGCAAGATTGGGAGAATAGATGACTGGTCAGGTAATTCTCCCGATATATCACCCATAGAAAATCTTTGGGCCATCATTAAAGGCAAACTCTGCTCACGTGACACCTCTACACTCCCCAAGCTTGAAATGGAGCTCCGAAAGTGTTGGGAAGAATTTAAGCCTGAGTTCCTTCAAAATCTTGCTGACAGTGTACCACGTCGCCTTCAAAGGGTCATCAAGAGGAAGGGCTACGCAACGAAATACTAACTACAATTGTAAGTGTTGATATTCTACATTATTTTGTTATAAACATGGTGCGTCATACGTGTAAACATTCCCTTTTCGGAGGCGCACAGTGATTATCCGCGCAAACTGTAGACGCGGTGGAAGTACAACTTTTTTCCCGCGCTTGACATTTCGGGTGACAATGGGTTTACGCGGGACAACAAAAAGTAAATGACAATGGTGACGTGAAAGGGTTAAGTAAACCAGCAAATCACTAAAATTGACTCACAAGGCACAATACATACAAGCAACAAAGACGTTGTATGTACTCTTGGGGACGCCGCGTGATACAGTAGACTCGATACGGTACGGTAGGTAAGGGACAAGGGAGGGGTGCGCAGACCTCTTCCACTGCCCACAAACTCGTCTCTGCGCATCTGAATCATTGTACATCGTCCACCATGATCACTAAGTTGTATAATAACGAGTAATAAGACTTTTAAGCCTGCCCAAACCTACCGTGGCGGAGGAGGTGGCGCCCGCCGCCTCTCAAAAGTTTTGAGATCAAACTCGCCGTTATCTGCCTCACCTGTGCCTTCCTGAAGAAGACAGTCAGCTCCTACGCCTGTGATAGCACCATAGGATTTCACCAGTGATCATAGGATTCCTCAAAGGGTCCTTGCTCCCCTACTAAATAATTACCAAGGAGATCTCCGCTGGCGGGGAATTGCGGGCGACGGCTGATTTCCTCCGCCCACACAACACCCCGTTATCAGCTGTAGCTACCTGTGCCTTCCTGAAGAAGTCAGGTCAGCTCCCACGCATGTGATAGCACCATAGGATATCACCAGGGATCATAGGATTCCTCAAGGGGTTCTCGCACCTCTACTAAATATTACCAAAGACATCTATCTCCCTTGGTGTTTATATCCACCTCACGGGCTTCATGCTGCTGCTGCTGCTGCTGCCGAAGGCCGCGCTGCCAGACGTGGATGAGACCCTTGCTTGTATTTCATCTCTTTACTCATATATATGACTAGTATCCATCCAAATGCAATCATATGTCTACATTCACCTAGAGAAATGATATTTCATAGCATACCAAGCAATAATAAGCGAGCCTGGAGACTTCCTACCTCTGCTAATACCAGTCTCGAGCAGTCGTTGGCCAGTGTGCACGTTTACGACCAAACCTACGACTTTGCCGCGCTGTGGGTTCCTGTTACGACCGACGTCGGACTTCCTACCAAAAAAAGGTGATAAAGTGCTTTGTGGCTTCCCCGCCAGGGTTGTGAATTTTTGTAGGCCACATTGTCGTACCGAGCCACCAGAATGATCATATTTTCAGATTGATTATCGTACAACCTTAGGTAAAATCATATAGTCAGTAAATGACTTAATAATTTTAGTAAATAACTTGGTAATTTTACTCACCCCAGTTTGAATGTCGTAGCATTGGATTTTCGATCTCGTATATTGAAAATAGACCCTAATTTACACATCTCGTATCATCGGATTCTCGTATATCGAATGCTCGTATAACGGGACCTCCCTGTATATATATATATATATATATAGTATATATATATATATATAGTAGAAAAAGTTTTTTGGTAACTCTCTCTGTTTCACTTATATCTCTCTCTTTCCGTCATATCTCTCTCTCTCTCTCTCTCTCTCTCTCTCTCTCTCTCTCTCTCTCTCTCTCTCTCTCTCTCTCTCTCTCTCATATGATAAACCCATATGTGGTTATGTTTGTAAAAAACAAACATAACCAAATCAAATGAGGTCTGACACATAATCACATGGTTATTTGGTTATATTCTTTAAAATTACAAGTATAATTTTATTCATGCATGACTGCAGCCAGTGCAGCCCATTAGGTCAACAAAACATCAATTTTTCTTCAGTACATTGATGTGCAAGTGCCATTAAGTTCAACAACTCTCCAGAATTCAATCAATTGAAATATATCATCTACATAATGTACAAGAAGCTACAAAATTATGAAATATTTTCAGTTCCAAACATTGTGGAAGGTCTGTAGCACATGTGTGAAGACAATAATGGTAAATGTTTCAAGAAAGCAAGTGATTCCATGTTCAAATGGTCATCAAGGCAAAGAATGCAGCTGCAAAATATTAATGGAATTGTTGTCAGGGGTTAGTGGATGTTTCTCTCATTTAACCAACTAATAGCTTAGTTAGTGTTTGTCTATGTGCTTCGGTGTAAGTGAAGTAGCTTGGGTAATTTTTCGAACCCTAAAGCTTCGTACGAAGTTTCCACCCGCGCTTACGTATACCCCTGGATTCATGGTCGTGATCCCTCAGCTCCTGCTCTCCATAAAATCTAGCCATCTACTCGAGCTAATAGCTGTGCTTGGCCGCAAACATCCGCATGCTGTGTAAGCCTGGAACCCGATGTTACCGCTCCATGATAAGGCTCTGCTTCGTGCCACTTATCTGCCGTGGCTTATGTGTGGTCCGCTGCTACATTATCATTCCAACTATCACCTCCTTTCAGCTTCGCCGTGGCCCTGCTGTACGCATTCTGCGCTGCCTGGTGTGCAAACCTTCCACCTACAGCTTTTCATCTGTGGTCGTGAAGAGCTGCCTCCTGTGCCTATTAGTTGGGCCTGATATGCAAACATGCCTCTCTGCCTGTGTACTAACACCACCTTTGTTTTTCTTTTTTGGTTACTTGTTATGCTTATTTTTTCTGTCAGTCTGATTTATATGTCAGTCAGAGGAGGGGAGTTGATGAGACGAAAAGCTTTTGACTCAACCCTGTTTAGGAGAGCTGTATGAGTGTGTTCCCCCCAAATATGAGAGGCATACTCCATACATGGGTGGGTAAGGCCCCTCCCTGTACAGAGCAAGCAGCTGGGAGGGACAAAAAATGGACGCAGATGCCACAGGACACCTAACTCCATAGAAGCTGTTTTAGCATAAGATGAAATGTGAGATTTCCAGTTCAGATTTTTAGTAAAGGATAGTCCTAGAATGTTCATTGTAGAAGAGGGAGACAATTGAGTGTCATTGAAGAAGAGAAAGTTGTCTGGAAGGTTATGTCGAGTAGATAGGTGAAGAAATTAGGTATTTGAGGCATTGAACAAAACAAGGTTTGCTTTGCCCCAATCAAAAATTAATGACAGATCAGAAGTTAGGCACTCTGTTGCATCTATCTGTGAATCACTTAGTTCCTGTAAAGTTCGGCGCCTAATGAACGACGTTGAAAAATGCAGGGTTGAATCATGAGTTTGGAATGGATAAGGCATTCATTCAGTTAGACTTAGAAGATCATTAATGAATAATAGAAAGGGAGTGGGTGATAGGACAGAACCCAGAGGAAAGCCAATATTGATAGACTTAGGAGAAGAACAATGACCGTCTACAGTAGTTGCCGTCTACAGTAATAGGACGTAGACAATGACCGTCTACAGTAATAGAACGGTTTGAAAGGAAACTTAAGATGCAGGTGGAGAGAGGATCGAAACCGAATGAGGGTAGTTTAGATATTAAAGATTTCTGCCAGACTCTATCAAAAGCTTTTGATATGTCCAAGGCAACAACAAAAGTTTCACCGAAACCCCTAAGGGAGGATGACCAAGATTCAGTTAGGAGAGCTAAAAGATCGCCAGTATATCGCCCTTTTCGGAAACCATACTGATGATCAGATAGAAGATTCTGAGCAGATAGATGCCTAAGAATCTTCTATTAAGTATAGATTCAAAAGCTTAGAAAGGCAGGAAGTCAAAACTATAGGACGGTAGTTTTAAGGATTAAAACGGTCACCTTTCTTAAGAACAGGTTGAATGTGAGCAAACTTCCAGCAAGACAATGACATCACTTGCTCTCGTGCCCACGGTCTTGAATCTTCCAAATTTTCTACTGAATTTTCTACCATATGGCTTCGACTTCAATGTCACTCTCTTACTAAATTTATCTGTGCTGTATATCTCTCACCTAACTCCTCTGACTATGTAAAATTCTTCGACTATTTAACATCAAAAGTGGAGCACATCTCATCTCATTTTCCTTTTGCAGAAATTTCCATTCTTGGGGATTTCAATGTCCACCACCAGCATTGGCTGTCATCTACTTTCACTGACCAACCTGGTGAACAAGCTTACAGCTTTTCTATCCTCCAAGACCTAGAGCAGCTGGTGCAGCACCCTACCCATATTCCTGACCGCCTTGGAGACACGTCCAACATTTTTTTCTCTTTTCCTAACTACTAACTCTTCTGCTTACTCTGTGAAACTATTCTCTCTGTTGGATTCCTCTCGATCACAAACTTATTTCTGTAACCTGTCCTATCGCTCCGGTGCCGCCTCGGGACCAGTCTAAGCAGAGATGCTTCTGGCATTTCAACTCAGCTAAGTGGGAGGACCTAAGTCAATACTACTCTGAATCTCCATGGATTGATTATTGCTTCCATGTCAGAGACCCATCTCTTTGTGCAGAGCGCATAACTGAGGTCATTGTCTCTGGCATGGAGGCGTACATTCCACACACTTTCTCTAATCCTAAAGCCAGACAACCTTGGTTTAACTCTGCTTGTTCTCATGCTGTCCAAGATAGAGAGGCGGCTCACAGACGGTACCACAACCATCCATCTCCTGAAACTCATGCCCCTTATATTTCTGCCCGTAACCATGCCAAATCTTTACTTTAACTTACCAAAAACTACTTACCGTATTTGCCGGCGCATAGGACGCAGTTTTTTCCCTTAAAAAGGAATACAAAGTTCACCCTGCGTCTAATGCGGCCATATTAGCGAATGAGAGGTCGGGCAAAGAATGCAGAACAGCCGGTGGTGTATTACTAAACAGGTCTGGAGTGATCTATGTTGAGCAGTAGTCCACTGAGCACAAATTTGTAACTGTGTTATCAACAGTAATGCATAATACTAAGCAAAGGTTGGAGTTTAAGAGAAAACAAGAGCTGAGGCAACAAGATAGCGATTGTTGCTGCCAAGATGGCCGTGTCAGATGTAAACATCATCCACCCCCCGCTGCTGCTCTCCATTGTAAAACACTTGATATCTCAGGTCTGCCGCTTCACCTGGGATACTTCAGTCAGCGACGCCCTCCGTGCACCCACCACGGGTCATTACCGCTCAGACTCCTCCCCGCACCCATGGAAAAGACAAACATCCCGCATATAAGATGTCGCCTTAACCCGCATTCGACTCGGGCCACGCAAGGTGACACAACAGTTGGAAGGAGATGATAGAAGGGAGGCAGAAAATGGTGATGGAGTTTTCGCTGGAATGAGTATTGTTGATAAATGGAATAGTGAAACAAAGAGCGTGTTAAAGTTTTATTTGGGGGAGGGGGAGAGGGAGTGTAGTATCTTGGGGAGTCTGTCTATACACACAAGGATGGAGAAAGGGCGTCCTAGCCTTGTAGTTTATTTGACAGCGAGTCATTGTACAACGTAGGGACAAGAGGTGCGCGGCGTGTGTGTCTCTGTGTGTCCTGTGGCTGACTGAATTACCTGGCTGGTGTAAGTGGTGTTGCAGTTGTGTCGGCGAGGACAAGTCAGGTCAGCGTCAGGTCACCCTCTAATCCTGGTCCCAGACTGGGGGGTGGCCTAAGCCGATGCAAGTGTGTATGTGCGTGTGTGTGTTAGCACCGCTATAGTGGTAAGCAAGGTGGGATAGGAGACAGCATAGTTGTACGTACCACTTCGACCCCTCAATCCTCACCCTTGTACCTCTGCGGATAAGGAAATTGTATGAAAGAGTGCTAGTAAAAAGGCTGCAATGGTATTTGTAGACGGGACAAAAGTCTTCCACACGGTACACCAAGACCAAGACCCATCACGGCGCCACACCGTCCGCCTCAAGGCAGAATCACACCACACCATCATGGTGACACGGCACCGTCTCATCACATCTGTTAGAATTTCTTACATTCAAACAAATAGATCGACGTGTTACACTAAACGGTGCGCCGCCGTCACGGCTCCAGTACATCACCGTCCTGTCACGTAACGGTTTCTGGGGAAGAATATTTCAACGTAATGAGACTGTGCCGTGCTGATAATTGTCGTTTTCTCAAGGCTTTATGTACCCAAAACAGTGTCTTTTAGGGTTCAACTCCTCTTCTTCATCCAACAGAAGTGCTATTAATTCAAATTTCTTCAACCATAGCCTCTGAGGCACCATGTCTGCTTAGAGGGTGAGCAGGAACTGCCGAAAATGACGGAACCGTGACGAATAGTGTGAATACAAGGCACGGCTGACAGAACGCTGCCGTGATATCAGAGTGTGAACCAGCCTTTACCTGTACCTTCCTGAAGAAGACTAATAAACCCTCGCGACTGTGATAGATTCATAGGTGTAAACAGGGCAAATATCGTCGATCCCGACAACGGTGCCCTTCAACAATTACAACAAGGTAGAGATCGTTACCTTACAGTGTTACCTAAATATCTTCGTAAATTTTTGTTATTGGGCAACCACCGATTTTGAGGCAAAAACTTACGTCCTCCTGAATAGTTTTGATGTGTTTTGTATTAATCTGGCTCTCGTTTTTGTCAGAAATCAACGTTTGTTTACACGTGTGTGTGTGTGTGCATGGGGGGGGGGGGGTAAGCCTGCCCCTTCAGGTCCGCCGCGCAAACATTGCTACGCTTCACACTGCCATATTACGGGTACCTACTTCTCGTTTTTTCTCTATATCATCTGTTACTATACCAAACCCCACCTCTAACCTAACCTAATCTGATTTAACCTAACTTAACTTTCTGGCTGAAATAACGGTAGATTTTCGGTACTACGTGTAATGCCATTATTTTTCAATTCCCTCATGAGAAATGGGGTTCAAAATACTCAGAGTGAAGAAAGCTACACGATGATGTAGGTAAGAGTCCTAGGACTTTTGAAAGCCCACTACCAAAATAATACCAATATCTATACTGCAAATTTTCCACAAATTCTAAACACATAGCAGAAAAGCAACAAAGGCATACCTACAACATTAAATCTAAGCTATATGTCATAGGTAGCAAAATATTAGAATATCAATTCGTGGGGGCATCATGCAATATATTATGACAGATTTTGGTTACCCTGTCATTCCCTTTACATTTTAACTAGTATAATTTTTCATTCACACGCACTGCACTGTGAATATTGTATTTAGGTACATGCTCATAATAATTTGCTTTCCCATACAAATCCTTTTTTTTTGTAATAACTTTTGATAAATTTACGAAATTTTTTTTTTTCCCTCAAAAACACAAATATTTTTTTCTTCTCAAAAACTCCTTGTAACATAGGGGTGCGTCTTATGCGGAGGTGCGTCTTATGCGCCGGCAAATACGGTAATTAACAGAAAATGTCAAAAATGTTCTGAATCAAACTCCTCTCGTGACTTCTGGCATCTAGCTAATAACATCTCTAACAATTTTTCTTCTTCATCTTCCCCTCCTATGCTTCACCCAGATGGCTCCACAGCTGTCTCATCTATTTCTAAAGCTGAACCCTTGGCTCAACCTTTGCTGAAAATTCCACTCTGGTTGATGAAGGGCTTGTTCCTCCTTCTCCTAAACCACCTGACTATATTATGCCTGTTATTAAGATCCTTCGTAATGATGTTTTCTTTGCCCTTTCTGGCCTAGATCCTCGGAAGGCTAATGGTCCTGACGGAGTCACTCCTATTGTTCTCAAAAATTGTGCTTTTCTGCTTGCACCGTGCATGGTCAAAATTTTCCGTCTTTTTCTATCTACTTCCACCTTTCCTTCTTGCTGGAAGTTTGCTCACATCCAACCTGTTCCTAGGAAGGGTGACCATTCTAATCCTTCAAACTACCGTCCAATAGCTTTGACTTCCTGCCCTTCTAAAGCTTTTGAATCTATACTACTAATAAGATTCTTAAGCATCTATCTGCTCACAATCTTCTATCTGATCGTCAGTACGGTTTCCGTAAATGGCGATCTACTGGCGATCTTCTACCTTTCCTAACTGAATCGTGGTCATCCTCCTTTAGAGGTTTCGATGAAACTTTTGCTGTTGCCCTTGACATATCAAAAGCTTTTGATAGAGTCTGGCACAAATCTTTAATGTCCAAACTACCCACATTCGGTTTCTATCCTTCTCTCTGCATCTTCATTTTAAGTTTCCTTTCAAACTGTTCTATTACAGCTACTATAGATGGTTTTTTGTTCATTGCTCATTGTTCTTCTCCTAAGTCTATCAATAGTGGTGTTCCTCAGGATTCTGTCCTATCACCCACTCTCATTCTATTATTCATTAATGATCTTCTAAGTCTAACTCATAGCCCTATCCACTCCTACACTGATGATTCTACCCTGCATTTTTCAACGTCATTTATTAGACGTCCAACTCAACAGGAAGTAAGTGATTCACGGAGAGATGCCACTGAGCGGCTAACTTCTGATCTATCCATAATTTCTGATTGGGGCAAAGCAAACCTTATTTTGTTCAATGCCTCAAAAACCCAATTTCTTCACCTATCTACTCAACAAAACCTACCAGATAACTATCCCCTCTTCTTCAATGACACACTCAACTATCTCCTTCTTCTACAATGAACATTCTTGGACTATCCTTTACTAAAAATCTGAACTGGAAATCTCACATCTCATCTCTAGCTAAAACTGCTCCTAAGAAGTTAGGTATCCTGTGGTGTCTGCGTCTTTTTTTTCCACCCTCACAGTTGCTTGCTCTGTACAGGGGCCTTATCCGCCCATGTATGGAGTATGTTTCACATGTTTGGGGGGGGATCCACTGATACAGCTCTCCTATACAGGGTTGAGTTAAAAGCTTTTCATCTCATCAACTCCCCTCCTCTGACTGACTGTCTTCAATTTTTAAATCACCACCGCAATGTTGCTTCTCTTGCTATCTTCTACTGTTATTTACATGCTCACTGCTCTTTTGAACTTGCTAACTGCATACCTCCCCCCCCTCCCGCAGCCTCGCTGCACAAGACTTTCTACTCATTCTCATCCGTATCCTGTCCATCTTCCTAATGCAAGAGTTAATCAGTATCTTTACTCTTTCATCCCTTTCACTGGTAAACTCTGGAACTCTCGACCTGTTTCTATTTTTCCACCTTCCTACAACTTAAATCTTTTCAAGAGAGGAGTGACAAGACACCTCCCAAACTAAATTGGCCCACACCCAATTTCTTTATTCGCCTATTGTCTTCTTTATAGGGACTGGCAACTAAATGGGCTTTTTGTTACCTCTTTTTTTTGTGCCCTTGGCGAGTCCTTTGTGATGTAAAATAAGAAAAAGAAAAAAAAAGAAAGGTGGAAGTAGATAGACAAAGATAGAAAAATTTGACCAGGCAGGGTGCAAACACAGAAGCACAGTTTTTGAGAATAATAGGAGGGAATCCGTCAGGACTGTAAGCCTTCCAAGGATTTAGACCAGAAAGGGCAAAGAAATCATCATTACGAAGAATCTTATTAACATGCATTACATCGTCAGAGGGTGGAGGAGCAAGAGGAACAAGCCATTCATCAACCAGAGTGGAGTTTTTAGCAAAGGTTTGAGCACAAGAGGAACTACCATGTGTTAGTTTCACGACCTCTTATAGCTTCCTTATTTTCTTATGTTCTTATGTAAGGAGTTCAACTTTAGAAATAGATGAGACAGCTGTGGAGCCATCTGGGTGAAGCATAGTAGAGAAAGATGAAGAAGTAAAATGGTTAGAGATGTTTTTGACTAGATGCAAGAAGTCACAAGAAAAATTTGATTCAGATAGATTTTGAGATTTTCTATTGATGAAGGGGATTTTGTTAAGTTGAAGAAAAGATTTGGCATGATTACAGGCAGGAATATGTAGGGCACTAGTTTCAGGAGATGGATGGTTACAGTACTGTCTGTGAGTCTGCTGAGTGCTGTCTGAAGTTTATGGGAAAGAACTACTGAAAGCTTCAGTGTAAATGAGGATACTCCAGTCCTAATGTGGCAGCTACAGGACAATACTGAGTGACTGAAAATGAAGAGCTATTCCCCACAATAACATGCTAAACTTATTCATGATGGTCTATGAATAAAGGTCATGATATACCTTTTCTGAGCTAGTGGTAGGTTCAATTTACGACCATGATTCAAGAAAACAATGAGTTTATATTTATCATAAATTTGCAAAGATTTTTTTTCAAGTAACATAAATTATAATGGCTGATATGACAAAACTTAATCATCTTTAATCAAGAGTGAATACAAAATTTGGGGGTCTGTTCACCTTATAAAACAATATCCTTAGTTTTCCACAGTAAGATGTTGAATGAACAAGGTCTCAAAGGAGGAAAACCCCCGAATGAAAAGTAATACAGAATTCTCAAAACAAAGAGATTGGAATTTTTCAATTGTACAAAATTTAAGAAAAAATAATAATAACTTACTGCAATTTCCATAATCAGAGCTTCTTTCAGTGCAGATTTAATAGTGAGTGTTTTCAGTTTTGCTTGAGTTATTTGCTGATCATCAGGTTGCCACAGCTGAAATATAAGTGATTGTATAGTATAAAAGGAAAACATATGTAAAGTTATTATAATTCAAGTAATGAAGTAATAACATAAGGCAGTGTGGGTTAGTCTAGTGGGGTGGACAGAAAGGATAAGGATGAATGAATAAATATTTTCCAGACCTAGAACTATAAATGTGCTTTACAGAAATGTCAATACAAAAATACACCCTCATTTATATGTCAGGGTGTATTTCATTCCTGACATCAAGGGTATCAAATATTGAGCAAGTATTTGGTTAATATTCATTTGAAAATTTATCAATCAATCAATCATTGGGGGCATACGCCGGGGGGCGCGTCGCCTCGCCCACCCTACGACGCCACTCCCGGGGGTCACCTGGCGCGAGTTCCCATGCAGGCTCCTTTCCCATACCAAGCAGCTCTCGACAAGAAACATCAACTTGCCCCAGCCACTAGCCTTGTGGCTCTTGGCCTCCTCCACGCCAGATTGTCTCTTACAGATACAACCCGATGGGAAGGATCGGTTTCAGGGTAGCGTGCCACATGCCCATATAGCCGAAGTTGGCGCTGACGGACTATGCAGGTAATAGGCCTCGATTCAGTCTCACGGTGCAATCGCTGATTTGACACGTAATCATCCCAGCGATACCCCATGATTCTGCGAAGAAACTTATTACCAAAGGCATTGATTAGTCTCTTCAAGTCACTATTTAGTGTCCATGTCTCACAACCATAAAGTAAGACAGGGATCACAAGCAACTTGAAGATCCGGATCTTTGTCCTCCTGCACAGGTACCGACAACGCCAAATACTCCCGCTGAGCGAGTCCATAACACTATGGCTATGCCAATGGATTGGCTATGCCAATCCGTCGTAAGACTTCTTGACGTGACCCGCCGTCATTATGGACTGCGCTACCAAGGTATGTAAAACTTTCCAAGATCTCAATGTCCTCGCCACACGCATGAACAGACTGTACTGCTTCATCTAGTAAGTCTCCAAATACCTGGACCTTGGTCTTGAGCCAGGAGACCTCAAGTCCCAAAGGCTTTGCCTCCTCATGCAGCGCCTCGAGAGCCATCACCAGGACCTCCAGCGACTCAGCAAAGATTACTGCATCATCGGCAAAAACAAGATCAGTGATCTTGGTGTTGCCGACGGATGCTCCACAATCACTTTGATCTACAACCTTGTCCAATACCCAGTCCATACAAGCGTTGAAAAGTGATGGGGCAAGGACGCACCCTTGCCTCACTCCTGTATTCACAGGAAAGAAGCTGGATACACCTGCCCCACACTTCACAGCACTCTCAGTCCCAGAATACAGACCAGTTATTAAACCAATAGTCCTTGCAGGAATCCCTCGAAGTCGCAGAAGATCCCAGAGTGACTCACGATGCACTGAGTCAAACGCCTTCTTGAAATCAACATAGGCTGCAAGCATCCCCTGTCGAAACTCACGTCGGCGTTCCACCAGGACACGAAGCGCTAGGATACGGTCCGTTGTTGACTTACCAGGCGTGAACCCAGACTGCTGAGGTCTCTGATGCTTCACCAGATGACTGCGAATTCGTGTCAGCAATAGATGGGCAAGCACCTTGCCTGGTACGCTGAGCAGTGTAATACCGTGGTAATTGTTGCAGTCCTGACGGTCCCTTTCCCTTCCAGATAGGGACGACCAGCCCCCTTTTCCAGTCAGGAGGAATGGTACCTGATTGCCACACGGCAGTCAGGATTTATGATACAGTCTATATAGATAATTAAAACCTGTAGATTTAGGGTTATGACATCCACTCAAGGCACCTGCGTTGTGCCGCCAATGCCTGGACGAAAACAGGTTTCCTGTCATGAAATGCCCACTGTGTACATAGCCAATTAGTAGACACAACACCTCCTCAACACAACTCCATTCTCCTGTTTTGACCATCCTTCAGATCCCACCACAAAGATAAGTCTCTCCTATACAGTAATGGCCATCTGATTTTGGATGGCCTTAGATAGACAAATAAATTTAATTTGTGGGTAAGTGAATAATTACCACCACAAAATTGGTCTTTCGAACCGGATGGTGGTTCAGTGGTTCAAGTGTTGCTCATTTAAGTACATTGTTAAACCATCGGTCTGCCCGTTCTCTTTTTACCCTTTTAATCACTAATTACACAACATAACTTACCAGTGGCATCAGCGTGAAGTTGCAACAAACAAACATTCACATCACAAGCTAGCCTTGAGTGGACGTTCAAAGGTTAACAACCTGTACGTGTACAGAGTGATCTACCACCCAGGTTTTGCAGTTAGTCATTTCACCCAACGAGATGGACGAGTGGATAACATTAAATTATTTACTATATGGCAGGAGTACCAATAAACCTGACCTATCTATCCTTGTCATCAGGAAAAATGATATATCGGCCGACACTGCACCTAAAACCAGGTCCAAGCCATTGAACAGCTGGCCTAAAACATGGAAACCGTAAAGGACAATCACTATATCATCGTGGGTATCACATCTCACTTCATTCCATAGGATCTGACACATGGAAACCTACTAATAACAACATTGATGGAAACTTCTGTAGCATCGAAAATTTATATCCCAACAAACAGTTTGACTTAACAAATAAAGAAAATAAAGAAAATAAAGAGGCAGCCTTAAAAGAAACTTAATAGTTTTGACAAAGAATATAGATCAATTTTTACTAATATAACGCCAGGTTTTGGGTTTTGAATTATTGTCTTAATATTAAAGTACAGTGAAACCTCGATAAGTCGGTATTCATTAAGTCGTAATTATCGATAAGTCGTATAAGCTGGCAAATATTCATAAAAAAGAAAAAATCTAATTTATATATATTTCTGTTGTTGTTGTTGTTGTTGCTTACAGCACTTGCAGGCAGTGACTTTCAGGGCTCCAATATGAACAACGTATCCACCGAATTAGAAAAAAAGCATCCAAATAGTATCCAATATTTTTCTTTAAAATATGTTAGGCTTCTTTTATATGATACGGTTTGGTGCCGTGGCTTTATACGATCCAGCACCGGAGGTTCATAGCTCTCTCCTATGATACCTCCGGTGCCGGAACATGCCTAGACACAGATCACCAGTGTGTACGCAGCAACAGAAGGTGATGGATCGCAAGTAGCGTCTGAAAACCCTGTACCTATTGAACTTACGGTAAAAGATAAATGGCAATGTGCATATCGGATTCCGTGCATACATTGCCAGACCGATATATTTGCCATGACTGTGACGGTGATGTGTGAAGACCTCCATAGGAATTTTTATTTTTATTTTTTATTTTTACATTACAAAGGACTGGCCAAGTAACAACACAAAGAGGTAACATAAAGCCCGCATAGTTGCCAGTCCCTATAAAGAAGACATTAGGAGAATAAAAAAAGGGGGGTGGGCCAATTTAGTTCGGGAGGTGTCTTGTTACTCTTCTCTTGAAAAAATTAAGTCGTAGGAAGGTGGAAAAATAGAAACAGGAAGAGAGTTCCAGAGTTTACCAGTGAAAGGGATGAAAGAGTAAAGATCCTGATTAACTCTTGCATTAGGAAGATGGACATAATAGGGATGAGAATGAGTAGAAAGTCTTGTGCAGCGAGGCCATGGGAGGGGGGGAGGCATGCAGTTAGCCAGTTCAGAAGAGCAGTGAAAATAACGATAGAAGATAGCAAGAGAAGCGGCGGTGATTTAAAGATTGAAGACAGTCAGTCAGTGGAGGGGAGTTGATGAGACGAAAAGCTTTTGACTCAACCCTGTTTAGGAGAGCTATATGAGTGGATCCTCCCCAAACATGTGAGACATACTCCATACATGGACGGATAAGGCCCCTGTAGAGAGCAAGCAACTGGGAGGGAGAAAAAAAAGGATGCAGATGCCACAGGATACCTAACTTCTTAGAAGCTGTTTTAGCAAGAGATGAGATGTGAGATTTCCAGTTCAGATTTTTAGTAAAGGATAGTCCAAGAATGTTCATTGTAGAAGAAGGATATAGTTGAGTGTCATTGAAGAATAGCGGATAGTTATCTGGTAGTTTTTGTTAAGTAGATAGGTGAAGAAATTGGGTTTTTGAGGCATTGAACAAAACAAGGTTTGCTTTGCCCTAATCAGAAATTATAGAAAGATCAGAAGTTAGGCGCTAGGTGGCATCTCTCCGTGAATCCCTTACTTCCTGTTGAGTTGGACGTCTAATAAACGACGTTGAAAAATTCAGGGTAGAATCATCAGCGTAGGAGTGGATAGGGCTTTGAGTTAGAATTAGAAGAGCATTAATGAATAATAGAAAGAGAGTAGGTGATAGGACAGAACCCTGGGGAACACCACTATTGATAGATTTAGGAGAAGAACAATGTCCATCTACAGTAGCTGCAATAGAATGGTTTGAAAGGAAGCTCAAGATGAAGGTACAGAGAGAAGGATAGAAACCGAATGAGATTAGTTTGGAAATTTAAGATTTGTGCCAGACTCGTATCAAAAGCTTTTGATATGTCAAGGGCAACAGCAAAAGTTTCACCAAACCCCTAAAGGAGGATGACCAAGATCCAGTTAGGAAAGCTAGAAGATCACCAGTAGATCGCCCTTTATGGAAACCGTACTGACGATCAGATAGAAGATTGTGAGCACATAGATGCTTAAGAATCTTCTTATTAAGTATAGATTCAAACACTTTAGAAAGGCAGTAGGTCAAAGCTATAGGACGGTAGTTTGAAGGATTAGAACGGTCACCCTTCTTAGGAACAGGTTGGATGTGAGCAAGCTTCCAGCAAGAAGGAAAGGTGGAAGTAGATAGACTAAGACGGAAATGTTTGACTAGGCAGGGTGCAAGCACAGAAGCACAGTTTTGAGAACATTAGGAGGGACTCCGTCAGGACCGTAAGCCTTCCGAGGATCTAGGCCAGAAAGGGCAAAGAAAACATCATTACGAAGGATCTTAATAACAGGCATAATATAGTCAGAGGGTGGAGGAGAAGGAGGAGCAAGCCCTTCATCAACCAGAGTGGAATTTTCAGCAAAGGTTTGAACGAAGAGTTTAACTTTAGAAATAGATGAGACAGCTGTGGAGCCATCTGGGTGAACCATAGGAGGGAAAGATGAAGAAGAAAAATTGTTAAACATGTTATTAGCTAGATGCCAGAAGTCTCTAATGACAAAAGAAGACTTGTGAAGAGATACTTATGGCAAGCCAGATTGCTTCAAAACAACACTTATCACTAATTTGTGTGAATTAACACCTGTCATGGGAAGTTGACGAACTAAAAGCCTTTCATGCTAATGCTGAAACCATAGTTAGGTCAATAAACAAACAGGGGCCGTATGCACAGAACTTGCTTGTTAGCCTTAACCCTCTCGTGCACGAAAAGTTTAACAAGCTTCTCCGTCCACTGAGACATCCATCTTATGCTCCCTAAGGGGCCCTGCGAAATGGCCTGACTGTGCGGCGAATTATTTTTTTATGTTATGAATTTCACCAACGTGTTGTGTAGTGTAGTGGTTAGCACGCTCGGCTCACAACCGAGAGGTCCCGGGTTCGATCCCGGGCGGAGCGAAGACAGATGGGTGGTCTTTCTTAAAACCCGAGCCCCTGTCCACCCAGCAGTGAATGGGTACCGGGTGTTAGCCAGGGGTTTGTGACCCCCCTCCCGGGGTGGTGGCTTCGGCCAACACTAATCTGCAGCGGTAGATCACTATGGCTCTGAGGAATTGTATATCCTCTAAACAAACAAATAAACAAACAAACAAACGTGTCACTATTTAGGTCAGTGTAGCACTGCGTGTCACCTTAGATAAGGGTGATTTAGGGTGTTGAGGTGACAGGGAGACGTAGCAGCGGCCACGCCATAATACTAATAGTCACTATTTTAAACAATACACACCTTCTACCACTAAATCACTAGTAACACAGGCTCCTTCCTTATATTATATCTTAACCCTTTCACGCACGAAAAGTTTAATAAGTTTTTCCGTCCACTGCAACATCCGTCTTATGCTCCCTAAGGGGCCCCGTGAAATGGCCAGACTGTGCGGCGAATAATTTTTTTGTTATCAATTTCACCAACATGTATTCTTTTTCCTGGCATTATTATATATCTTGGTTTTGCAAGAGATTATTCTGCCTATGAAAGAAAAAAATAACAAGAAATGCAAATAAATAGCGGAATTTACGACTCCGAAAAAATATTGAGTAAAGAGAAATAAGAAATATTTACGTTCACCACTTCGTAGCTCGAAACTCCTGGGTCAACTTTTATAGTTTATATGCCAAATAAAAGCGGATTTTTATGAGGATTCCAACGCTACCATTATAATTTTCATATGGCCATATGGCCAGCTCGGGACATATTTTTAAAGGGACGACAATTCGCGTGCACAGGCTGCCTGCTGAGTGGAAATTGACACACACAAACCCTTATCATTTCACATCCACTCACACGAGAGTTGACAATTAGTTTATTTTATAGGTCTAGGTGGATCTTTGACGCAGAAAATCTGATGCAAATCTGATAAATACTTATTTTGGCGAATTTTTAACTGTTTTTGACGCAATTCACGTCAAAAGCTCAGATTGCAGACGGGCCCGTTTTGACGCGATCGCGTCACCGTGCGTGAAAGGGTTAATATGTGATACATAAAAAAAAACTCCTAAAAACCAAGCATTCCAAAGTAAAATGAGAAAATAATACAATTATGTTGAGTTGACAATTCGAGCGGCGATAAGCGGTCTAATATGAAAAAAAAATAAAAATAAATAACAAATAAAAAAATCACGCAAATGGAGTCCGTTACATCCGAAGTCTGTTACATCGAGGTCCGTTATATCGAGGTTTGACTGTATATATACAGTACACTCCCGAGTTTCACGCCATGCGAGTTTTGCGCTCCTCGAGTTTCGCGTTGCGTCCAAAATTCTTACCATCCGACTTCCGCGTATTATATCCCCGACTTTCGCGCTGCTTTGTACACGTTTTTTTTGTCTTTGTTTTGTTTTTTGTCTGTGTGTGTGTTCATTTACCTAGTTGTAACATAAAGAAATAGAGCATGCTCGTACTGTTCCGTCTCCAAATCTACTATATCCAGCTTGCCTTTGAAGTCCTGAATCCTTCTTGACATTAATCACTTTTGCAATCAAGGTGCTCCAGGCTTCTATGATTACGGGAATTACGTAATTACGGGAAGCTGTATTTTTGTTATGTCCCTCTTGCATGTTGTCCTTTCAATTCTTCTCATGACCACTTGTACTTCTATCGTCCCACACAAACAGATCTTCTCTATCCAATTTTTCCAGACCCATTGATATACACTGCTATAAAATCTCCCCTTTCTCTTCTTTTCTCAAGAGTGGGAGTTTCAGTCTTGAAAGTCTTTCCTCATTGGTATATCTCTCAGCTTGGAGCCATTTTGTGGCTGCTCTTTGTATTCTCTCAATCTTCCTATATGCTTCTTTTTATGTGGTGACCAAATCACTGCCGCATATTCCAACCTTGGTCGAATCACAGATGTTATCAATTTCTTAATCATCTCTCATCCAGATATTTGAATGCCATTCTTATATTCCTCAGCAACTGATATGTATCTCCTGTGATCTTGTTTATATGCTTCTCAGGTGACAAATTATCCGTAATCCATACTCCCAGATCTTTTCGACCTTGTTTGATTATCCATTCATTCCATCGAATACTTTCCTCTCTGTCTCTTTTTGCTAACTGCCCATTTCCATCACATTACACTTTTTAGCATTAAATCCATTCCCATAATTGACTCCATCTGAAAATCTTATCTAGATTTTTTGTAAATCCTCACAGTCCTCTTTACTTTCTACTTTTCTTAGTAATTTAGCATCATCAGCGAATAAACTCATATTACTGTTCACTCCCTCTGTCATATCATTTTCATATATCAAGAACATCACTGGGGCCAATACTGATCCTTGAGGAACTCCACTTATCACACTGTACCATCTGACTTCTGATCTTTTATTACTGTTCTCATCTCTCTGTTGCTCAAAAAGTTTTCCATCCACTTCAGCAAATCACACTTCAATCCTCCTACATGTTCTAGCTTCCAGAGCAGTCTCTTGTGAGGTACCTTGTCAAATGTCTTCTTTAGGTCCAGGTATATGCAATCGACCCACCCCTCTCTTTCCTGTGTCACATCGACACTCTCGAGTAAAACTAAATAAATTTGTTGTACATGACAATCCTCCTCTAAATCCAAACTGGCCACCTGCGAGTGTGTTTGTCTCTTCCTAATATTTCAACCATCTGTCGTTCACAATTTTTTCACACATTTTTGCCACTACACTTGTTAATGATACTGGCCTGTAATTTATTAGTTCTTCTTGTCTCCTGCTTGTGAATTGGCACAATATTTGCTCTTTTCCAATCAAACGGGACCTGCTCTCCTTAAGTGAACTCTCAATTACACTATGTAACTTTCCTGCTAGTTGGTTACTGCACTCTTCATTATCCAATTCGAACTCCATCTGGACCCGGGGCTTTCTCACATCTCGACTTTCCATTACCCTTTTTACTTCTATTACGTCTACTTTTATGTCTTCCATATATGTATTTTCTTTTGCTATTATATTTTTCGTTTTAAATTCACTTTCTCTTGTAAATACAGTCTGTAAGCACTTATTCATCACCTCAGCCTGTTGTAATGCATCTTCGTACACTATGCCTTCTACCTTCAGCTTATGTATTCCTTCCTTGTTTTTCATTTTTCCATTTATATATCTATAGAAAAGTTTCGGTTCGTTCTTACATTTTCCTATTATATTTCTTTCATAGTTACTTTCTTCTTCTCTTCGGATTCTTACATATTCATTTCTAGTTGTTTTGTACTTCTCCCAAAGGTTGATACCTCCTTTTTTCCTCCAACTACAGTCGGCGCAAAAAAATTAGGACGCCAAAAAATTTAGGGCGGGAATAACGTCCTTAGCTGTTTTGACAATGTCGGTGGGATCGATTGATTTTTTTAACGTTTTTTGTATATCTGGTAGTGCATTAAGGTGTCTGCTGTAGATTCCTCGCAACTGCCTGCTCTGAATCTTCCAAGTCATCATAGGAAGAGGTTGTTGTGTTTGGTTCTCCAACCTTCCTACACCCCCATTCGTCCCTCCATCTTCTACCGCCTCCTCCAGGTCTACTAAAGCATTATGCCGGGCAAATCTCTATCAATTGTGAAGATGTCACATATAGTAACCTTGTATCAAAGTGGGAAAATAATTGGCCAGATAGCGAGGGAGATGTGTGTTTCCAAACATACCGTCTTGGTGTGGTGCAGGCGGGTGCAAGATGGTGACTTAGAGACTGTTTTGGCGTGGAAGAAAGGGTCAGGGTGACCAAGAAAAGCTTCAAAGAAGGCTGATCAACTGCTCAAAATGATTACTGACATCAACCATTCTTTTTAAGCAGTTGATCAGTCTTCTTTGAAGTTTTCTTGGTCACCCTGGACCCTTTCTTCCACGCCAAAACAGTCTCTAAGTCACCATCTTGCGCCCGCCTGCAACACACCGAGACGGTATGTTGGAAACACACATCTCCTCGCTATCTGGCCAATTTTTTTCACACTTCGATACAAGGTTACTATATGTGGACATCTTCACAATTATAGAGATTTGCCCGGCATAATGCTTTAGTAGACCTGGAGGAGGCTGGGTAGAAGATGGAGGGACGAAGGGGGTGTAGGAAGGCTGGAGAACCAAACACAACAACCTCTTCCTATGATGACTTGAAAGATTCAGAGCAGGGAGTAGCGAGGAATCTACAGCAGGACACTTAATGCACTACCAGATATACAAAAAAGTTAAAAAAATCAATTGATCCCACCGAAATTGTCAAAACAGCTAAGGACGTTATTCCCGCCCTAAATTTTGGCGTCCTAAGTTTTTTTACGCCGACTGTATTCCATGTTTTTTCTCTTTCTAGTCTTGCTAATTCACATTTTCTGTTAAAAACCATCATTCTTTTCTTTTCTCTGATAACTATCCTTGGAACATAAACTATTTATTCTTTCTGTGTAAATTCGGATGAACTCATCCCATATTTTCTGGGTACTCCTTGTTGCATGGAAACTACTCCAGAATGTCTCTCCGAAAAATGATCTTAATCCGTCAAAGTCTGCTTTTCATAATTGTATCTTCCTATCTTGTGTTCTTCTCTTCTCCCCTCTTTTTGCTATCATTTACTTCAAATTCAATAAGTACATGGTCACTCTTTCCAAGTGGGCTCTGATAATTTACTTTACTAATTACTTCTAGTTCTTCGTCAATAGTAGATTAGTCTTGATGGTTCTTCGCTACCTCTGAATCTTGTATTCTCTTTAATCCACCGAGTCATAATGTTATTCATTACTAAATCCAACAATATACCACCCCATGAGTCTTCTCCACCTTCAGTATACCATTCTTCCAGCAAACTTCTTTGCAGTTAAAATCTCCCATCAAAATTATGTTCTCACTATTTTCCATCGTATTCTTTAAACATTTGCTGTGTCTCTTATCATGTCTCGTACTCCTCTCTTCCCCAGGAATTGTCTTAGGTGGAACGTATACGAGTACTAAGTCTCTTATTCTTCCTTTTTTCATCACCAAACTCTACCTTCAACACCTCTGCAATACCTTCTCCTTTTTCCACATTCCCTACTACCACATCCTCCTTGTTAACACCATTACACCACCTCCCTTTTTCTGATTTTGTTTCTCCTCCATACATTATATTGACCTCCCCAACTGGCACATCTCAGAATCACTCAGCTTCGTTTCTACTAGACCCAATATGTCTGGTTTCTTGGCTCTCAGGCAATCGCTTACTTCTGTAATGTTGACACTAGCCCATTATATTTGTGTACGATAACTGCCATCCTCTCTCATTTTCCTTTGAACTGTCTTCTCTTACTCTTCTCTTTTAGATACCACTTCTTCAGTTTTTGGTCCAAACTCTCCAATAGAATTTCAGTTTTCCTCTCCGTTCTCAATCGTTTTTTTCTTTGGCTTCTTTAAACAGTACATTCAAACTGGCTCTTTTCTTCCTCATTCATATCTTTCTTATCCATATTTTCTTATTATTCTTGTCTTCTGCCAGTTCCATGCCTTAGACAATATATCTAGTGCTGTATTTGTGACCTAAACTTAACTTTCAAGGGGCGGGCCCCTCCTGTCCTCATATTTCCTAACCTAGTATCTCTCTATTTCTTCTTTATCACGTATTTTCTTCTACTACTTTAAATATTTCTTTGACACTTTCTTTTCTTCCTCTTCTCTTAAGTTTTTCTTGGGCAAGCACTTTTTCCTTCAAACCAAAAATGATGACATATACTTTTGTCTACTGTATCTCTTACAAAATTTTCCTTTTATTTTATCAATTTTACTACTTTTTGTTCAGATTTTTCTTTTCATTTTCTTGATCTTCAATTATTTGGCGTAAGTTCTCTTGGTCTTTTCTTTTCTATCTTCCATGTCTTTCTTTCATCTCATTTCCTCTTGTGTCTTTTTCCATTTCTTATGTACTGAATACATTTCTGCGTGCAATTTCACTACCTTTTCGTCGTCTGTTTACCGTTTAATCATCCACTCTATTTTTCAAAAATAGTATTATCTTTTCCAGGACGAAACACTTTCTTTTCCATCTTCTCTAGTTTACCCATCAATACTGCGAACTACATTTTCTAGCATTATGACTTTCTCTAGTTCATTTCAGCCTAATATGTCTTTTCTTTGGTATTGAAGCCATCGAAGTTGGTCCCGGCGGAGGATTTCCGGCGGAATCCTCCGCCGACACTTCCTCCATCCTTGTTACTATTTTTTTTCACTTCCAATATTTTTCACTTTTAGGTAAATCATTAGGAGACGGGACTATCTAACTACAAGCTCTAAACTTATATGTACTTAAGGTCTTTTAGGGTCCTCTGCGTCCTGTTGGTCCCTTCAGCCATACAGCATATCCAATTGTGTAGGAGCCTCCCAGAACGCATCTGTTACACACAGCTGACGTGTGTATTCATCTAGTTGTAGTTTACAGGGCCAGAGCAATGCTCGTGTGGCCCCGTCTCCATATCAACAAATTTTATCATTCATCCTTAGTGCTTTGTGTGGCCGAAGCCAGCACCCGGAGAGCAGGTCACAAACCCCGGCTAACACACCGGTACCCATTCACATGCGGGTGGACAGGGGCTCGGGTTTTAAGGAAACACCCATCTGTTTCCGCTCCGCCCGGGGAACGAACCCGGGACTTCTCGGTTGTGAACCGAGCTTGTTTCCCCTACACCACGGAGTACCCGTGAGTGCACAAGTGTGTGGTGTGTGTGTGTGTGTGTGCCTACAGCGCCGTTAGAAAGTGACCTCCAAGGGGTGGGATGGTAGGCCCTGGAGGTTCACTTGAGGGCTGTGATGGTTGGCCCGTTAGATGATAGACGGTAGATGATGGTAGACGCTAAACACTCTGCTACGCCTCCCATAAGAGAGTACGGGACACGTCTTCCTACCTTCATGCTTAGTATAGTATTATAATAGGCTTAGTATAGCTTGTATGTAGTTTTACTTTCGTTTTTTCCTTTTGTTTGTGTTTTTCTCTACAAGAGCAGCCGGTGTCGCATAAGATAGGTAACACCTCAAAATAAGTAGCACCTTACCTTACACCTCCGCCGTCCTTACTTATTTACCACAAAATACTCCTTTATAAGTGATTAACCATGACGTGTGTGGTACTGTGGTTCTGGAAGTACTGGAAGAGACAGGAGAGAAGAGAGGAAGGCATTGTGACAGTGTTATTGCCGTATAACACTGTCACACAACCATCAGCTGACGCCCTCCACTCACTCAGACCAAAATAAATGAAAATGTTTTAGTATCCCAGGTGAAATAGACAAGGGAAGATTTGACAAATCTGTTAACGAAGCAGACGAAGTTTGAAGAGAACTTATGAAGCGATACTAAGCGTCAGAGGTCACAAGAAAGAAGACGAATCAAAAGAGACAGAGATGGAAGTTTTAACAAGATAATCCCTTCACCTGCCTTGTCATACATAAAAGCACACTAACATAGACATAAAACGTGTACAGAGCTAGATCACTCAATGCCTTGCCCTTACTAACTAATCACTACACTAATGTTTTCTTTCCTTCTCTACGGTACCTCCAATGCCTTCCTCTCTTCTCTCTGTCTCCTCCAGTACCTCCAGCAACCACAGTACCCCACACCTTGTTAATCACTTACAAAGGAGTATTTTGTGGTAAATAAGTAAGGATTGGCGGGGTGTGAGCTAGGTCAGGTTCTACTTATTACGAGGTGTTATTATTTATGCAACACCGGTTCAAAGGCCTGGCCTATGAAGAATAGGCCACCTGTAATATCAAGATCAAGATCAAGTATCGTTCGTAGGACAGGGGTGCGTTCAGTAGGGCAATACGTACGCTACGTATTGGGACCTCGCCGTACGTATTTGATACGTATTGCTCTCCCGCAAAACCTGCTCGAGGAGGTGGTTTGCCGCGGGTTGCCAGCTCGCGCCACAATAAGGTATGTAAACAAAGGCCAAAGAAAGCCTTTCCTCTTTTCTCTCCTCTTCTTGCCTCCTTAATATTTCATGTCCTGCTTGCTATAACTTCTGCTGCATCAAATACAGGGGCATCAACAAGTTATTCTGCGAGAATAAGAATAGCCACAGCGATAAATTTCGACAGCTGCAAAACCTGGTAGCAAAATGTGTTGTGAATCGTTCAGTAGGGAAGAGACGATACGTATTGCGCGAGGGAACCTTACTGAACGCAGCCCAGAATACGTTGTGGGGAGAACGCCGGACTAAAGGCTTCACCCACAGCATCTGCTGGGTGACTCCCCAACTCAAGCTCAAGCCAAGCTCCTTCCTCTCCTCTACGTAGTGGTTGGCCGAAGCCACCCCCCCGGGAGGCGGGTCCACAACCTTAGGCTAACACCCGGAAACCCATTCACTGTTGGGTGGACAGGGGTTGGGTCATTTCAGGATTTTTTTGGGTGAAAAATTAGTTTTATCAGTTTGTAAAAATAGGGTAGGTACACCTCGCCCCGGACTAAATAGCATTTTTCCCAGTTTTTTCAATACCCGAGTTCGCGATCCGCGATTTTTCGCGCTATGCCTCCGGAAGAAAGCAAGCGGGGAAACTCGGGAGGGTACTGTATGATGGTATATGTGTGTATATATATATATATTATACCGTATTTGCCGGCACAAAAGACCCCACCTCCGCATATGACGCACCCCTATTTTACAAGGAGGTTTTGAGACAAAAAACTTTTGGTGTTTTTTAGGTAAAAAAAAAAAAATTTTTAAATTATCAAAAGTTATTAAAAAAAAAGGATTTGTAGGGGAAAACAAAGGATTATGAGCATGTACCTAAATAAATATTCACAGTGCAATGAATGTGAATGAAAAATTATACTATTTAAAAAATGTAAAGAGAATGACAGGGTAAACCAAAATCGGTCATAAATCATAATGTATTGCAGGATGCCCCCAGGGAATTGATATCCTAATATTTTGCTACCTATGACATATAGCTTATATTTAATGTTGTAGGTAGCCTTTGTTGCTTTCTGCAGTCTTTTAGACTTTGTGGAAAATTTGCAGTATAGATATTGGTATTATTTGGTAGTGGGCTTTCAAAAGTCCTAGGACTTTTACCTACATCATCGTGTAGCTTTCTTCATCTGTGTATTTAAGCCCCATTCCCAGGGCGCAATTGAATAATAATGGCATTACACGTATTTAACCGAAAATCTACTGTTATTTCAGGCAAAAAGTTAAGTTAGGTTAAATCATTTTAGGTTAGGTTAGAGGTGGGGTTTGGTTTAGTAACAGAAGATATAGAGAAAAAAACAAAAAAATTTCCAATAAATTGCAGTGTGAAGCGTAGCAATGTTGCGGGGCGGACCTGGAAGGGCAGGTTACCCCCCATCCCCACACACATCTAAACAAACATTGATTTCCGACAAAAACGAGAGCCAGATTAATTCAAAACACATCAAAACTTTTCAGGAGGACTAAGTTTCGACCTCAAAATTGGGGGTTGTCCAAAAAACAAAAAAAATACGAAGGTATTCAGGTAACACTGTAAGGTAATCATCTCTACCTTGTTGTTATTGTTGTAATTTTTAAAGGGGCCCACCGTTGTCGGGATCGACGATATTGCCCTGGTTTACAACTAGAATCTATCACGTCGCGAGGGTTGATTAGTCTTCTTCAGGAAAGACAGGTGAAGGCTGGTTCACACCTCTGAAATCACGGCAGCGTCAGCCGGCCTTGTATTCACACTAGTCGTGACGGTTCCGTCATTTTCAGCAGTTCCTGCTCACCCTCCAGACACCAGACTCCAGACAAGCAGACATGGTGCCTCAGAGGCTAGGTTGAAGAAATTTGCATTAACAGCACTTCTGTTTGATGAAGAAGAGGAGTTGAACTCTAAAAGACACTGTTTTGGGTACATATAGCCTTGAGAGAACGACAATTATCAGCACGACACAGTCTCATTACCGTTAAAATATCTTCCCAAGAAATGTTACGCGACAGGACGGTGATGTATTGGAGCCGTGACGGCGGCGCAACCGTTTAGTGTAACACGTCTATTTGTTTGAATGTAAGAAATTCTAACGGATGTGATGAGACGGTGCCGTGTCACCATGAGGGTATGGTGTGATTCGGCCTTGAGGCCGACGGTGTGGCGCCATGATGGTCTTGGTCTTGGTGTACCGTGTGGAAGACTTTTTTCCCCTCTACAGGTACCGTTGCGGCCTTTTTACTAGCCCTCTTTCATACAGTTTTTCCCTTTTCCGTAGAGGTACAGGGGTGAGGATTGAGGGGTCGAGGTGGTACAAAGGCCTATGCTGTCTCCTATCCCACTTTCTTACACTGTAGCGGCGCTAACACACACACACACAACACCTGCATTGGCTTAGGCCACACACCTGTCTGGGACCAGGATTAGAGGGTGACCTACCCCTGACCTGACTTGTCCTCGCCAACACAACGCGCACCAGCCAGGTAATTCAGTCAGCCAAGGACACACAGACACACACGCCGCGCACCTCTTGTCCCTGTGTAAAGACTCCGCAAAACTACAAACCACGAGCCCTTCCCCACCTTGGTGTATACAGACTCCCCCAAGACTACACTCCCTCACCACCCACCCACCCTTCAATTAACTTAACACCCTTTTTCACTATTCCTATAACAATACTCTGTCCCAGCGAAAATTAATCACCTTTTTCTGCCTCCTTTTTCATCTCTTCCAATGTTGGTCAACTTGTGTAGCCCGAAATTGAATGTGGGTTAAGGCGACTCTAATATCGGAATTGTCTTTTCCATGGTGCGGGAGGAGTCCTGAGCGGTAATGCCCATGGTGGGCACGGGGCGTCGCCGAGTGAAGTATCCCAGGTGGCGGCAGACCTGAGATATCGACGTTTTAAAAATGGGGAGCAGCGGGGGTGGATGATGTTTAACATCTGATACAGCCATCTTGGCCAGACAACAATCGCTATCATGTGCCCCAGGGGTCTTGGTTTCTCTAATTAAACCCAACCCTTTTCTTAGTATTATACATTACTGTTGATAACCACACTTACAAATTTGTGCCTCCCGTGGACTACTGCTCAAAAACACAGATCTCTCCAGATTCCCTTTAGTAATACACCAAACCGGCTTTTTCTGCATTCTCTGCCCGACCTCTCATTCGCTAATATGGCCGCATTAGGGCGCAGGGTGAACTTTGCATTCCTTTTTAAGGGAAAAAAAATGCGTCTTATGCGCCGGCAAATACGGTATATACATACACACAAACCTCGTTTTCCCGGACCTCCATTTCCCCGGGTATCGGATTGACGGTCAAAATCCTAGGTCCGGGGGTATGTTAGAGTCCTGGACAAATGCCTGGTCCAGTCCGTATATCGACAAATTTGTCCGGCGGTCTGAGCGTCTCCTGTCACCCCCGGTTAGTGGGCCGCGCCCCCCACCCGGTGGCAGCATGTTCAGCGATCGTATTATATACATTTGGGCACAACGACACTCACGGTTCATGCACCGCCTCTGTTAGTCCCTGACCCCACTGCCCTTTCTGCGCCTCCCCCCAGGTGGCAGCATGTTCAGCGGTCGTATTGTTACATTTGGGGACACGTAAATCACTGTTCACCTGCACCCTCCGTCAGTCCCGTCCCCACGCCCTGGGGCAGGAAAAGTCTCTGGGACTAAATTGAACACTTTCTGCTTGCAGTGTCCGCGCACCACTCCCACCGTGTAGTGCTACGTCTCAACTCCTCACCCTGAACGTCACCACCTCTGACCTGTCCACCCGCTGGGGGGTGGCTGGCGTTCCCCCTCCTGGCAACATGCTGCACCCGCCTCACCTATGCCTTCCTGAGGAAGACAGGTCAACTACAGCACCTGTGATAGCATCATAGGACATCACCAGGGCTCATAGTGTTCCCCAAGGGATCCTCGCAGCCCTAAAAACAACAACAAAGTGACGTATAAGTCCGCGGGGGGTAGTTGATATTGGCGGTTCGGACAGTAAATACTAGTGTAGGATAAAAGTCCGGGGGGGTGGATAATGGCCTCGGACTGTTGCGATTCCCGGACGTTTTGCGGTCCTGGACCAGTGCTCCCCCCTAATATTCCCGGAAAACGAGGGTTGTGTGTATATATATATATAGTATAATAATTATATATATATATAATATATATATATATATATATATATATATAATAGATATAATATATATATGCATAATATATATAATATATAATACACTACCCTCCCGAGTTTCGCGCTTGCTTTCTTCCGGAGGCATAGCGCGAAACTCGCGGATCGCGAAACTCGGCTATTATAAACACTGTAAAATTGCTTATTTAGTCCATTTTTTTTTTTTTTTTTTTTTTTTTTTTTTTTTTTTTTTTTTTGGTGTGGCGGTGTGGTGGTCTACAGCGCCCGTTAGGCAGTGACCTACAGGGGTGGGATGGTAGGCCCATGGATGTTAACTTGAGGGCTGTGTACCTACCGTTATTTTACAGGCTTAAAGACTCACTTTTTCCCCAGAAAAAATCCTGAAAATTCCCCCAAGCCCTTGTCAGTGTCCACCCAGCACGTGAATGGGTACTGGGGTTAGCTAGGGGTTGGTGACCCGCCTCCACCGGGGTGGTGGCTTCGACAAACACTACGTAGAGAAGAGGAGGGAGTGAGAGGAGCTGAGATGAGCAGAGAGTTCGGGAGTCCACGCAGCGGATGCTGTTTGGTCTGAGTGAGTGAGCTTGACAGATATCTGTCAGCTGATGTTGGTGTGTACAGTGTTATACGGCAATAATACTGTCCACAATGCCCTTCCTCTCTTCTCTCCTGTTCTCCTCCAGTACCTCCAGAAACACAGTACCCCACAGTCTGGTTAATCACTTATAAGGAGTATTTTAGTGCGTAAATAGTAGGAAACACGGCGGGGGGTGAATACGGTAAGGGTGCTATTATTTTGAGGTTGTTACTATCTTATGCGACACCGGCTGCTCCTGTAGAGAAAAACACAAATAAATGAAAAAAACAACGCAAAACTACAAGCTATACTAAGCCTATTATAATACATATACTAAGCAGGAAGGAAGGAAGACGGTCCCGTACGTCTCTTATGGGAGGCGGTAGCAGAGTGGGTTAGCGTCAAGATATATGTCAGACCGAGCACGAGCTTGACAGACGACCTACAAAGTGATACTCAGCAGAAAGGGTCACAAGACGAAGAAGGAAGTCTCAAGTGGCGTTCTCGGTTGATCCGAGTTCGCTCCTTGATGACGGCTCGTAATATCCACTTAAACTCTTTCTCTGCACAGTTGAGTGGCGCTAAGGAACACCCACAGTCTGCCATTAACTCTACCTTCAATTGCAAGTGCATCGAGAGACACAGGGGGCGGCATGATCCTCTAATCACAGACGTCACTATATTAAATTCTGTATGCGCCACCACGGGCAAGGGCCAACCATCACAGCCCTCAAGTTAACCTCCAGGCCTACCATCCCACTACTGGAGTAGTCACTGCCTAAAGGCACTGCAGCACAAAAACACACACACACCACACACCACACACACAATACACACACCACACACACAACACACAAACCACACACACACACGCACACAAACAACACACACACACACCACACACACACACACACACCCCCCCAAAAAAAAAAAAAAAAAACGTGGGCTGGGAGATGTCTTTCAGCTAAGAGACATCAAACCGTTCAGACTAAGAAAATCTGGAGAAAATGCGTACAACCCCTAACGCCACAAAAAGAGTCATGAATTAACTATCTTCTACCAGGCTGTCTTCTCCAACGCTCACCAGGAAGAAGAAAGAATAATCTCACAATCGTTCCACCGTAATGTGGAAACATGCAGACAGGAGGAATAAAACTACAAATACCAGTATATTACAAAAACAAGAACAAGCAGCAACCTCCTTCTTCGCTAAACAGCCCAAGCCATGACGAAGGAGACAAAACAAAGTCCCATGTCGTTATATAGGTATCACATGACAAAACGAGGAATGTGGAAGTCCTCCCTCACCTACACGGCATGATGACAACGAAGCTGTCCAGCGTCTACTTGCCACCTAACTCCGTGAGCCCAAAAAGTCACAATTAGAACAACATGGGCATCATCATCAAGAAAATTTTAGAAGAAAATACAGAATTCGTTGGACAGTGTGCAGATGTGCGGGACTTCCATCCTAGAAGTAATGTACATAAGAGATCAATCCCAAAGCTTAACGTACAGGCAAACGACCTACAAGCTCTACCCAGCATGAAAAGAACAAAAGCAAATAAAAGCCTACTCACAGAAAACCAAGCGAAGACCAAAACAACCAATCAGCGTCTCCCAACTCAAGAAAACGAGAAGCAGAAGCTATCTACCATCAAAGATGCCACTATAGGTTGCGTGGCAGGCAAGACCGCTAAAAACGCTTCCCCCCCACATAGCATCTAAATCATGAGCACCTCTACACCTGAGGAGAAAAATCTTCCATATGCTGCCCTGAAGAAGGGTTCTTAGACCCGAAATCGCGATACAGCAAACTGACCAGCTACGGCGAAGTCTTTAAAGTGATTACAAAAGAGAATAAGACAACTCTTAAGACAAAGAGAAAATATCTTTAAAAAGATAATAAACGTCCTGAACGTGTTATCACTTTAACGAAGATATGTTCTCAGAGAAAATCTCCTGCCTTATATACTATATATATATATATATAGAATATTATATATATATATATATATATATATATATATATATATTTACATATAATATATATATATCAATATATATATATATATATATATATATATATATATATATATATATATATATATATATATATATAATACATATATCATAATAGATATATATATATAGTATATATATTCTATATAGTATTATATATATATATATATAGTATATATATATATATATATATATATAATAATGATATATATATATATATATATATATATCTATATTAATATTATATATATATAAATATATACATATAAACTACATTATATATGATTATATTATATATATATATTATATATCATATATATTAATAGTAATATATATATTATATATATATATATACACTGGGAGATCCCGGTACTCGAAACTGGTACTTGGGAAACTTACTCGAATAATTTGGTATTCAAAAGCTTGTTCTGAAGAAAAACACTTGGTTGTCGATCGTTGATTGGCACCGACGACATTACCATCAATCAATCAATCAGTTGGGGGTTATACGCCGGGTGAGCGACTGTCGCCTCGCCCACCCTACGAACCACGCCCGGGGGTCACCGCACGAGTTCCATGCAGGCTCCTTTCCCATACCAAGCAGCTCTCGACAAGAAACATCAATTGCCCAAGCACCAGCCACGGAGCCGTGTGGGCGCCCCCTTTGCCTCCTCCACGCCGAATTGTCTTACAGATACAACCCGATGGGAAGGATCGGTTTCAGGGTAGCGTGCACATGCACCATATAGCCCGAACGCTTGGCGCTGACGGACTATTGCAGGTAATAGGCCTCGATCAGTCTCACGGTTTTTGCAATCGTTTGAGTGACACGCTAATCATCCCAGCGATACCCATGATTCTGCGAAGCCACTTATTACCAAAGGCATTGATTTGTCTCTTTCCAGTCATATTTAGTGTCCATGTCTCACAACCATAGAGTAAGACAGGGATCACAAGCGACTTGAAGATCCGATTCTTTATCCTTTGCCAAGGTACCGACACAACGCCAAATACTCCCGTCTGAGCGATCCATAAACACCGTGGCTATGCCAATCCGCGGTTAAGACTTATTGACGTGACCCGCCGTCATATGGACTGCGATACAAGTATGTAAAACTTTCCAAGATCTCAAGTCCTCGCCACAACGACGAACCAGACTGTACTGCTTCATCTAGTAAGTCTCATAACACCTGGGACCTTGGTCTTGAGCCAGGAGAACTCAAGTCCCAAAGGCTTTGCCTCTCGTGCAGGCCTTGAGAGCACGATCACCAGGACCCTCCAGGACTCAGACAAAGATTACTGCATTCATCGGCCAAAAAAAACAAGACAGTGATCTTGGTGTTTGCCGAACGGATGCTCCACAATCACTTGATCTACAACCTGTCCACTACCAGTCCATACAAGCGTTGAAAAAGTGTGGGGCAAGGACGACACGCCTTGCCTCACTCTGTATTCACCAGAAAAGAAGCTGGATAAACCTGCCACACACTTCACAGCACTCTCAGTCCCAGAATACAGACCAGTTATCAAAACCCATAGTCCTTGCAGGAATCCCTCGAAGTCGCAGAGCAGAAGATTCCCAGAGTGACTACGATGCACTGAGTCAAACGCCTTCTTGAGATTCAACATAGGCGCAAGCATCCCTCTGTCTAAAACTCACGTCGGCGTTCCACCAGGACACGAGAGCCTAAGGATACGGTCCATTGTTGACTTACCAGGCGTGAACCCAGACGCCTGAGGTCTCTGATGCTTCACCAGATGACTGGGAATCAGTGTCAGCAATAGATGGGCAAGCACCTTGCCCACGCTGAGCAGTGTACGCGAGCAGGTAATACGCGGTTAATGTTGCAGTCCGACGCGTCCCCTTTCCCTTTCCAGATAGGGACGACCAGCCCCCTTTTCCAAAGTCAGGAGGAATGGTACCTGATTGCCACACGGCAGTCAGGACAGCAGCCCAACCCGGGATCATGGCCCACCCCCAGCTTTGAGGAGCTCCGCACGATATTACAAAAAACCAGCTGCTTTCCACCCTTCAACTTTGCTCCAGGCCTCTCTGACACTTCGTCAAGAGAGGGTGCGCGGTGTTCGTCATGGGAGGATCGGCATCCACTGCCTGAACCCAGTGGTGTGAAGGCTGCTGTTGGAGGGTCCACCGTGAAAACAACTGCCCAAAGTACTCAGCCAACGAGCCAATCTGCCCATCCAGTACGACACGACGGCGCCCCCCCCCATCTGTCTGTTCGAATAGCACTCGCCCGAGAAGGAGACTCGGAACGGACGCTTCTTCAGGGCTCGGTACGCGGGTCGGAGGTCATTAGGCGTTCAAATGACCATCGACATCCTCAGCGAGATCTGACATACCTCTCCTGTCTCTCCTCCAGGAGGGTCTAGTCCGGCGTGACAGAGCCTGTGCTTGGTCCGGTTCCAGCCAGCCTGCAGGCGACTCCCTCGATTTTCTCCAGGTCTCCGTAGAGACAAAACCACCGCCTTGCCCTGGGCACTCCCCAATACACCCTTGGGCAGCCTGTAGAGTTTCACGTTCTGAAGGTATCCCACAGTTCTACAGGATCCCGAGAGCACATCAAAACCGACTTTGAGACTGCCACCGCCATATCATGAGCACATGTCAAGTCCTCAGTTTTCAAGATTGAAACACAGTATGGTTACTCTTGAGATTCTTCGGGACTTGACTGAGCTTAAGTTGCTAGCAACAACAAGTCTGTGATCTGTTCCAAAGAACTCAGCACTCGGTAAACCATGCAGTTCTGGAGGATCCTCCAACGAGTACTAACGAGGATGTGGCGATCTCTAGCACCACTCCGGCATTACTTTTATACCATGTCCAGCGGTGCGCTCTGGTCTCTGATACAAGAAACCTGCAATTATCAACCTTCTGGACCTGCAAAGTTCAGAAGCAGAGAACTGTGGTGTTTCTGTTTCTGCGTTTACCATTACCTACTTGATATCAATACTTGTATGAGCTGAGAGCATCATGCGGCGTATGTGTATCCCAGCTGAAAACAAAAAGAGAAAATTGAGTCAGTATCCCGTAACGGTCGCCTCAGTGCACAACTCTGCTAAACTTAGCTGAAACTGTCTCGTGTTTTTTTATATTCTTTTTATTCGTTGTATAAATAAGTCATCATGGCGGTCCTAAAATTAGTGATAACAGCAAACCAAAAAGAAAATTGGGTTAGAATCAAATAGAGACTGAAAAAAAAGAATCGTAGGAAAATATGAAAGTGGAACCCGCCACTTGTTGTCTGTTCTCGCTTAACTAGAGTAAAAATACTTTTACGTATAAGGTCTATTTTTTTGGGTCTGAAACGGATTAATTCAATTTACTTATCCTTATGGGAAAACATTTATATCGGGTACTCGAACCAGCCTTCTGGAATAATTAAGTTTGAGTACCGAGTACCCACTGTATCTTTCTACGTACACACAAACCCAGATTTCCGGGGGGATATCGGATTTGCACGGACAAAAATCGAGGTCCGGGAATATGTCGGTCTCTGAAATTTTTTTTTTTTTTTTTTTTTTCTTACACGTTGAAATGCCTCCTGGTCCTGTTCGTAAAGTGACCAAGTTGTCCATCGGTACGAGCGTCTCTCCTGTAACCCCTGGTCAGTTGTCCGCGCCTCCGCCATCGGGGCAGCATGCTCAGCGGTAGTATTGGTTTACATTGGGCACACAAATTCACGGTGCACGCACAGCCTCCAGTCAGTCACCTGCTACCATGCCCTGGTGCAAGAACATTTTGAGATATATGAACACTTTCTTAATGCCTCAGCAGGTGCAGCATGCATCAGCGAGTCGATGTTTAATTTAGGGCATACGACACTCAACGGTTCACCTGCACAGCCTCCGTTAGATCCCCTGACCCCACTGTCCCTGGTGCAGGAAGTCCTTGAGACTATTGACACTTTCTGCTGCCTCCCGCCGGTAGCTGCATGCCTCAGCGGACGGTAAAAAGTCCGCCGGGCGGTAGTTGATATTGCGGTTGCCGGAAAGTAAATACTAGAGTAGGATAACGTCCGGGGGGGGTAATGGCAGCGGACTTTTTTTTTTTTTTTTTTTACTTGCGATTTCCCGACTTTGTGCGGTTCCCGGAACATGTGCTCCCCCTATTAGTCCGAGAAATTGAGTTTTGTGTGTATGTCCTAAACCCCGTAAAACTGCTACGAGCATCTTGAGTGGCTTAGGGGACAGCTGCTAAGAGACCTGTTATGATGCGCGATTATTCAAATGTGTCCACAAATATCATGGGTGATATACAACATAAAGAATATAACCAAATACAAAATTGTCATACATTTGAAAACATAGAAAGAAAAAAAACAAAAAACTATCATACCCATAAATTCCTATTAGTATCCTTATTGTTAACACAAAGAGAGAAACAAACTCATAAACGAGTAACTCGAGGATTATATCAAGTGACAGTGGGGTGAACACACCATCCATGACAACAAGGCCAACGTTTAACCCATTATCCATCCGATTCCCCTTACCATCTCACCTTCTGTTGGTGGTAGGCGAGTTTCCATTCGCGCCCAATGGAATAACTCAGAGTGCGGAGTATAGGAGTAAAAATAAAAAGTAGTGAGCAGAAATAATTGGGAATAGGTGCTGCAATATTACAGTTCATGAGGATGAAATATGTTATATCATATTTTTAAAGGTTTTTCTTTCAACTTAGCACACAAGGCAGCATGGTTCCTAAACACCGTCCTGTATTTTTCTGGCTTATGAAGTTAAAAACCTAGGTCTTATGAAGTCATGTAAAGTTTATAAGAAAAGGCAAAAAAAAATGTAAGAGCTACAGGAATGTTCTCTAAGCACTAAGTTTCAAAAACATTCAAATAATTTCCTTACTTACAGCGTCCCCGCATTCCCAAATGTGAGCTCTCGTTATAATTGATCCCCGCATATTAAGGGCAGTCTCATCATTCTGGATAGCATGTCCTCTATCTTCTGTGGCAGTTCCAAGAAAAAAGTTGGTCAGACCTGGCCGTTCCACTATTAATGGGCCAAAACACAGCTCCCTGATAGAAATAATTGCATCAACTATGCAACAAAATTTCCTTATTTACTGTTACAGCACAATATGGATGACAGTACCACTGTTTTTATCTGGCGCATAGCAGCCAAGACCTTGCGGATAAGAATGTCGGAAAGCTGGATAATAATAACAGCGCAAATGATGATAGCAGTAATAATAATAATAATTAATGGACTAGAACAGTTTAACTGTAACAATATTAAAAACATTAATACCTGTATTAATACTAATACTAATACTAAATACTAATACTAATAATAGTAATTAACTAGGGGGGGGGGGCACTCAGTAGAGCGCATACCTTGCGCGGAGAGGATGTAAATACTTAATTTCATTTTGTTAACGTGAACTGATTCAATATATAAAGTATAGACACCTCATTGATTTATTTACAACATAATTTATTGCAAATCATTTGCATGTTCAATTGGTGGCCATGGAAAACAGTTGTGATTCGATTCATCAAGTTAAATCAGTTCTTCCTTATACCAAATAGATGGTATACCAAGTTGGTCCAAATCTATTCGTAACTTTTCGAGAAATCCGTACACAAAAAACAAAACAAACAAACAAACAAAACAAACAACAGACAGATGGGTTTGCAAAAATAACCTCCGTCCAACTTCGTTGGCCCGGAGGTAATAACAATAGGCAGGACGATGGTACCTGTTGCGTATGGAACAACACATAGCAGACACGAACATGAGAAAGTATTAGAAGACACCTTGAAGTACCTAGCCAAAAAAATCAAGAATAGTATAAAGATACTGCGTTGAGATTTTAACTGGAAAGAAGTAAAATGGGAGACATGCAAGAGGAAATGAAAAAATCACCTGGGGAGATAGATTGTTGAACACTGACAATGGAAAATACGAGACTCAATGGGTGACAGAAAAACCCCCCACAAAAGGAAAATTTTTTATTTTTAAAAGGGGGAAGGGGGGGGGGGGGGGGGGAACGATGACGAACCAGCAAGACTTGACCTAGTGTTAACAAAAGGTGATGGACCGAATATCGCATTCGCATCACAATTGTGAATGATTCGCATGTTTTTTCAATATCACCTTCGCATTCGCACTCCCACTTGTAGTTGAATTGGAAATGCGAATATTTCTGCCGAAATCAATAAACTTACAAAAAAAGAACAAAAAAGAATAACAAGAAAAAATATTACACAAGCAAACATATAAATAAATAAAAGTTTAGCCGAAGCGTTAGTTAAGAGCAATGGGGTAGAGGAGGCATAGTGGTAGTCCAAGACCATAGTCCCTTAAACCACTAACCCATCTTCCACCCTTCAAACAGAGTAGCAGCCGACTACTCTCAAAGTCACTGTTAAGGAAACTAAAACTCATTGCAACTCGTGAAGCTATACTGCAGTAATTAAGCCATCTTCTGTCACCCACGGAGCATCAACAACGTTCTTTGAAGAGAACAGGTGCAGCAACCTACTGCGTATGACGTCCAGTCACACCAGTGTGGTTTGGGATTATTTCGAGATTATCTCTCGTGATATTGCACAGTGTAAAGTTTGCAAATCATAATTATTCATGTAAGATATTATATGTAAGTATTCGTTTGTAAGAGTCGGTTCTCGTCCCGCAACCTCGGCAACATAGAAAATGAATGGAATTACTTTAGAATTCATTTTTTTTATGGCTGAACTCTTACAATACATACAAAATATTTCAGTTAACTGTATGATCTAAAAAATAGTGTATTACAGGGAGGTCCCAAGATACGAGCAGTTAGGTTCCACATGCATACTGCCAAAGCTAAAATATAGTATAAGAAAACACATAAACTAATGGTAAAATATAGGTTTGGTTCCAGGAACCCATAATTAAAAAAAACCCAAAAAAAAAAAAAAAAAGACAAGTTTTTCAAGCTAAAAATCAACTATAGCAAACACAACAAACACACAGCGTCTATATTCCCCACACTGTTACTACCTAATTCGTAGAAAAAGCATTCTGAAAGAAGAAAATAGCACAAAAAAAAATAAAATAACTGCAAATTAATTAAACATAAAACAGCATAACAAGCAAAAAAAGAACGTAATGTAGGGGATGTCTCGTGATACAAGAGACAGGTAGTGTAGTGGTACCAAGGTTGGGCCGCACACCTGCCTAATTACCCAAAGTCAGGCCGCGCAATGTCTAATTACCCTTACAGGTCACGCCCTTGCTAGGGGTGACCTGAATGCGGTCCCAAGCGTTGGGGCCGCCACACCTGCTAATTACCCCTAAATGTCAGGCTGCGCCATAGCTTATAATTACCCTTCAGGTCACGGCTGCTAGGGCGTGACCTCAATGGGGCAACAAATCCCCCCCTTGTCCAGCACTGGGAGTGGTAGGGCGCGCATTTTGAACTGAAATTTTACTCACCCAGTTGAATGTCGTATCATTGGATTCGATTCGTATATTGAAAATAGACACTATTTAAAATCTTCGTATCATCAGATTCTGTATACCGATGCTAGTATAATGGGGACCTCCCTGTACTTGAAATGTTATGTATATTCACAATTTGCATTTGCATTCGCATATATTAAACCAAATATTTGCATTCGCATTCGGCGAATACGGGCACCTAGACTTCGGTCCACACTAGTCTAGAAGGTAAATACTGTGTTTCATTTTGAGAAATGAAGGACTTGACAGTGCTCATTGAGTATGCGGTAGGCAGTCTCAATCGGTTTGATGTGCTCGGTGATCTTGGGGACCTGTAGAAACTGTGGGATACCTTCAAACGTGTGAAACTATACAGGCTGCCAAGGAGTGTATTGGGAGCGCCGAGGTCAAGGCGTGGTTTTCTTCGACAGAGACGATGGAGAAAATTGAGGAGAGTCGCGCGCTGCCAGGTGGCTGGGAACCGGGACCCAGAACCAGGGCTCCGTCACGCCGGACTAGAACCCTCCGAGAGAGACAAGGAGAGGTATGTACAGGAGTCTCGCTGAGGATGTCGAGGGTCATTTGAATGCTATGACCTGCCGACCCGCCTACGAGCACTGAAGAAGCTCCGTTCCAGTCTCCTTCTCGGGCGAGTTGCTATTCGAACAGCAGCATGGGCGCGCGTGTGTCGAGACAGGGATGGGCAGATGGATAGTTGGCTGGTACTTTGGGGACAGTTGTTCACGGTGGGACCCTCCAACTGAGCAGTTCATACCACTGGGTTACCAGGCACGTGGATTGCCGATCCTCCCATTGACGAAACCGCACCCTCTCTTGACGAAAGTCCAGGGGCGTTTAGCAAAGTTGAGGGGTGGAAAGGCAGCTGGTGTTTGTAAATAATATCAGTTGCGGACACCCAAAGCTGGGGTGAGGCCATGATCCGCGGGTTGCATGCCTGTCCTGACTGACGCTGTGGCAATCAGGTACCATCCTCCTGACTGGAAAAGGGGCCGGTCTGTCCCTATCTGGAAGGGAAAGGGGACCGTCAGGACTGCAACAATTAACGCGGTAGTACACTGCTCAGCGTACACTGCTCAGCGTGGGCAAGGGTGCTTGTCCCATCTATTGCTGACACTGATTCGCAGTCCATCTGGTGAAGCATCCGAGACCTCAGCAGTCTGGGTTCATGCATGAGTAAGTCAACAACGGACCGTATCCTAGCGGCTTCGTGTCCTGGTGGACGCCGACGTGGTTTAGACAGGGGATGCTTGCAGCCTATGTTGATCTCAAGAAGGGTTTGACCAGTGCGCATACATGAGTCACTCTGGAATCTTCGCGACTTCGAGGGATTCTGCAAGACTATTTGTTGATAAACTGGTCTGTATTCTGGGACTGAGAGTGCTGTGAACGTGTGGGGCAGGTGTTTATCCAGCTTCTTTCATTGAATAAAGGAGTGAGGCAAGGTGTGCGTCCTTGGCCCCATCACTTTTCAACGCTTGTATGGACGTGTATTGGACAAGGTTGTAGCTCAAAGTGATTGTGGAGCATTCCGTCGGCAACACCAAGATCAATGATCTTGTTTTTGCCGATGATGCAAGTAATCTTTGCTGAGTCGCTGGGAGGTCCTGGTGATGCTCTCGAGGCGCTGCACGAGGAGGCAAAGCCTTTGGGACTTGAGGGCTCTGGCTCAGACCAAGGTCCAGGTGTTGGAGACTTACTAGATTGAAGCAGTACAGTCTGTTCGTGCGTGTGGCGCAGGACATTGGAGATCTTTGGAAAGTTTTACATACCTTGGTAAATAGCGCAAGTCCATATGACGGCGGGTCACGTCAAGAAGTCTTACGACGGTTGGCCATAGCCACGGTGTTATGGACTCGCTCAGCGGGAGTATTGGCTTTGTCGTACCTGTGCAGAAGGCCAAAGATCGGATCGTCAAGTCGCTTGTGATCCTGTCTTACGTCTATGGTTGTGAGACATGGACACTAAATAGTGACTTGAGAGACGAACACATGCCGTTGGTAATAAGTGTTTCGAAGAATCATGGGGTATCGATGGGATGATTAGTGTCAAATCAGCGATTGCACCGTGAGAACTGAATCGCAGGATCTATACCTGCATCATAGTCCCGTCGCCACGCAATTCGGCTATATGGGCATATGGCACGCTACCCTGAAACCGATTCCTTCCCATCGGGTTGCTATCTGTACGACATCCTGCTTGGAGGAGGCCAAGGGGGAGCCCCAAGGCTCGTGGCTGGTGGCTTGGGACAAGTGATGTTTCTGTCGAAGAAGACTGCTTGGTATGGGAAAGGCAGCCTGCATGCGGAACTCGAGCGTGGTGGCACCCCCGGGAGTGGCAGTCGTAGGGTGGGCGAGGCGACGCGCCCTCGGCGTAGCCCCAATGATTGATTGACGAGTATAGACCTACCAAAGGGATCAATTATGGGGCCCATTGGAAAAAGTGGTAATCTTAAAAAGGAGAGACAAAAAAGGAAATAAGAAGCAAAGAAAGAATTGTAAAAAAAGGAGCAGAAGAAGAATTTGGGAAGAAAAAATAACATGGAAAAACTAAACATATACTATGACGAAATTGACTGGGAAGAAAGTCAAAGAGAGCGGAACGATGTGCAAGTGAAATATAAAAATTTTGAGCATATATAGAAAGGAGTTGAAAAAACACACCCACATATACACCAATAAGAGAATAAGGGATGAGGCAGGAAAAAAAAGTAAAGAAAAATCGGACCAAAAAAAAATAAAGAAGACTATAAATGAGCAAGAAATGAATATGTGTGCATAATGAGAGAGGAAGAGAAGAGTATGAGAAGGATATAGTTGAAAAGTGTAAGGAAGAATCCAACACAGTTCTACAGAAATTTATCAATGGCAGAATCAAGCATAAGGAAAAACGTGGCTCGAGACTGAAAGAAGGTAATACAATATACTTGTACCCTCCCGATTTCACGCTGTGGGAGTTTCGCGATCCTCGAGTTTTTGCGGAGTCCTAAATTCTTACCATCCCGACTTTTGACGCATATATCCCCGAGGGGGGGGTTTTTCGCGGCTTCGTACACGTTTTTTTTTTTTTTTTGTTGGTGTGTATTTACCTAATAGTTGAAATTTACCTAGTTGTAACATACAGGAAAAGAAGCTATGCCTCATACTGGTCCAGATCTCCAAATCTACTATTATCCAGTTTGCCTTTGAAGTCCTGAATATTTCTTGCATTAATCACTTTTGCATCAAGGGTTGGTCCAGGCTCTATGCTTCTACGTATACGGGAAGACTATATTTTTTTTTTATATCTCTCTTGCATGTTGTCCTTCTCAATTCTTCTCAGGGACCTTCTTGTAATTCTATCGTCCCACACAACAGATCTTCTCATGTCATTTTTCCAGACCAATGATGTCTATACAGTATAGAACTGCTATAAAATCTCCCCTTTCTCTTCTTTTCTCAAGTGTTGGGAGTTTTAGTCTTGAAAGTCTTTCTTAATATGGTAAATCTCTCAGGCTTGGAGCCATTTTTGTGGATGCTCTTTGTTTCTCTCAATCTTCCTTATATCTTTCTTTTATGTGGTGACAAATCACTGCGCATATCCAACCTTGTCGAATTAAAGATGTATCAATTTCTTGATCACCTCTCATCCCGATATTTGAAGCCATTCTTATATTCTCAGCACTGCTATGTATCTCCGTGATATTGTTTTTATATGTTTCTCTGGTGACCCAATTGTACTTAATCCTACTCCAGATCTTTTTCGACCTTTGTTTGATTATCCATTAATTCACATCGAATAACTTTCCTCTCTGTCTCTTTTTGCTACTGCCCATTTCCATCACTACAATTTTGGCAGTTAAACTCCATTCCCATAGTTGGACTTCCATCTGAAAATATATCTAGAAATCCTTTGGTAAATCTCAAAGTCCTCCCCTTACTTTCTATTTTCTTAGTAATCTAGATCATCAACGAATAAGCTCATATAAACTGTTTACCCTTCTGTCATTGTCATTTACATAGACATGTGTGTGGGTGTGTGTGCTGTGTGTGTGCCTACAGCGCCGTTAGGCCGTGAGCTCAGGGGTGTGGGAGGTAGGCCTTGGAGGTCACTGAGGGCTGTGATGGTTAGCCCTCGCCCGTGGTGAGGCAGAAATAATTTCCTATAGTGAGCCTGTGATTAGAGGATATGCCACCCCTTGTGTCCTCTGATGCACTGCAACGAAGGTAGAGTAATGGCAGCGTGTGGGTGTTCTTAGGCCCACTCGACGGTGCAGAAGAAAGATTTTAAGTGGATTTTACAGCCCTCATTCATGGATAATTAAATAGAGAGGTAAACACCTCAAAATAAGTAGCACCTTCTAAACCTTACAACCCTGCAGTTCCTTAATATCTTACCACAAAATACTCCTATATAAGTGATTAACCAGACGTGTGTGGTACTGTGGTTTTGGAGGTACTGGAGGAGACAGGAGAAAAGAGAGGAGTGCATTGTGACAGTGTTATTGCCGGTTATAACAACTGGTCACCAACCATCAGCTGAACGCTTCACTCACTCGGACCAAAACCAAAATGAAAAATGTTTAGTATCCCAGGGAAATAGGAGGGAAGAGTTGCAAATCTGTTAACAAAGGAGATGAAGTTTGAAGAGAACCGATGAAGCGATACTAAGCGTTCAAAGGTCACAATGAAAAGACTAATCAAAAGAGACAGCGATGGAAAGTTTTAACAAGATAATCTTCACTGCCTTGTTTCAAACATAAAAGCAACACTAACAAGACATAAAAAACGTGTACAGAGTAGATCACTCAATGCCTTGCTCTTACTAATAATCACTACACTAATGTTTTCTTCCCTTCTCACGGGTACCTCCACTGCCTCATCTCTCTCTCCTGTCTCCTCAGTACCTCCAGCAACCACCATTACCACACACGTCCTTGTTAATCCCTACAAAGGAGTATTTTGTGGTAAATAAGTAAGGATCAGCGGGGGGGTCGGTCAAGGTGCTACTATTTGAGGTGACTGATTTATTGAAACACCCGGTTCAAAGGCCATGGCTATGAATAATAGGGCAACTGTAATATCAAGATCAAGATCAAGTTATCGTTCGTAGGACAGAATACGTGTTGTGGGAGAACACCGGACTAAAGGCTTCACCGACAGGCATCGGCTCGTGGTGACTCCCAATTCAAGACCATAGCTCAAGCTCCTCTCCTCTCTCTCCTCTTACGTTAGTGGTGGGCCGAAAGACACCACACGGTAGGCGGCACAAACTTGGCTAACACCGGTAAGGTCCCATTCACTGCTGGGTGAACAGGGGCTTGGGGCATTTTCAGAATATTTTTGGCGGAAAAGTGAGTTTATAAGCGTAAACTACGGTAGGTACACCTCGCAACGACTAAATAAGCATGTTTTACAGTTGTTTTCAATACCCGAGTTCGCGATACGCGAGTTTTGCGCTTTGCCTTGGGAAGGAAAGCACAAAGCGCGAAACTAGGGAGGATACTGTATGAAGATCCAAAAATAATGAGTGAAATTCTAAATAAAAATTTAAGTATGTATTCACCAAGCAATAAAAATCAATGAACCACAAGAAATAAAAATAAAAAAGTCAGAAAGAAGTGAGAAAATAAATAGAAAAGGAGAGTTTGTGTATGTCGAAGGAATTGGAGGAGAGGAAAGCAATAGGACAGACGGAGTGTCGGGTTAATGTTTTAAAAGAGTGCAGAAAGCAGTTGGTTGTGGAAACAGTACTTATGGTATATAAAGTGCTCATTAACAACCATGGAACAAGGTGCAAAGGCAGGGAAAGAGAGCAGAGTTAGTGCCAAATATATAAAAATGGGAAAAAGAATGAACCACTAAACTTATAGACCAGGTCATTGACTAGCCACAGTATGCAAGATATCGTGAGGAAAATATAAAGAAGTAAGGAACCGGAATACTAAGAAAATGAAGTATAATAACAGATCGCAGTAGGGGTTTTAGGAAAAAGAGATCATGTGTGACCATCTGAATAAGCTTTTACTAAAGAGTAAAAATTGATATAACACAAGAAAAAGATGGATGGGCAGACTGTGTATATCTAGATTTTAAAAAAGGCATTTGATAAAGTTCCACATGAGAGACTACTTTGGAAATTGGAAGGTAAGATAAGATAAGATTTTCATCCATCTAGACACTTTGCAAAATACCAACTACAGGTTTTGACTATACCAAAGCGCCGCCACGTCAGCACGAACTAGGCGGACTCGAAACCGCTGACCGAATGCGCAGGGACGCTGCACATTGCGAGCTCACGTCTCTACCAAAACCTTTCCACCCTGACGGCTGGAAATTGGGAAAATATAAGAGGAATCACAGGGGTGATCAAAACCTGGATGGAAGGTTATCTGAAAGGAAGATAAACGAGAACAGTAGTGAAGGTGAAAAGTTCTGAATGGAGAAACGTACTTAGTGGGGTACCACAAGGATCAGTGTTGGAACCAATAATGTTCATGATTTACGTCAATGACATGACGGAGGAAATAAAGAGTTATATGTACAGTCAAACCCCCGATATAAGGGCCCTCAATTTAACGGACTTCGGATGTAACGGACTCCTTTTGTGTGATTTTTTTTTTTTTTTTTTTTTTTTTTTTTTTTTTTTCCTTCCCTTTCCCCTATCAGACCGTTATCGCTGCTCAAATTGTCAACTCAACATTTTGCTTTTTTTCTCTTTTTATTTTGGAAGTTTGGGTTTTAAGGAGTTTTGTGTCACTACAGGGGGGTCCCGTTTACGAGCTTCGATTCAAAACCCGATGATACGGAGGTGTAAATTAGGGCCCTTTTTTCAATAACGATCAAAAACCAATGCTAGAATTCAAACTGGGGTGAGAAAAATTACCAAGTTTTTACTATTTATGACTATATGTTTTTACCAAAGGGTTGTACAATAATCAATCGAGGGTGGTGGGGTGGTGGTTTTCATAATTTTTATTTTCCTCCTTCTGAACCCACGGCTGAAATGGCTTTTAACCCTCACACACCCTACACTTATAAAACCCGCTAACCCTAAATAACACTTAACGGCTTTAAAAACCGGGTTATAGGGTTATGTGGGGCCCAAACACAAGGGGCCCCCTCTCGGCCGCCATAAGACACTGTTTTTGGGAAAGGCACAAAACACATTTTTTTTCCCCGCCAAATGTCGCCAGGCACAATAGGGATATTAAAAAATTTAGCATATATGCAAAGCTCCTTCCTCGCTTGGAAAAGGGTTAAAGAGACAAAATATAACTTTCTGTGCCAAATTTTTTCCCTTTAGCGCTTGTATCTTTTTTCCCCACCTTCATGGAAACATTTTACAAGCCTATATACCCCTGATTTCGGCTAAAAGGGGGTGTCCCAAGCTCCTTCGCTGTTTGGGAAAAAAATTTTTAATTCTGGGGCGTACCAATGGGGGCCTAAAAAAAATTCACAACCCTGGACAATGACAATGTTTCAGATGCACGAGAGAGTTTGTGGCAGTGGAAGAGGTCTGCGCACCCCCCCCTTGCCCCTTACCTACCGTACCCCCCGGTCTATGTATCAGCGCGTCCCCAAGAGTACAACAACCCCTTGTTGCTTGCATGTTTTTGTGCCTGTGAGCGTTTTTAGTGATTAGTGGTTTACAAATGTGCTTATGTGATTAAATGGCTCTGTCCTACGTGCTGTCCCCCTTTTAATTTCACTGTATTTTGTGTGGTGGTGGGGTGGTGCGGTATATAGAGCCCTATTTTTGGGGTTTTTAGAGTTTTTGGTTTGCTATAGTTTGCTATGTTTTTACTTGAAAAACCTTTTTTTTTTATTTTTTTTTTATTTTTTATTGAGGGGGTCCGGGAACAAACCTATATTTTACCTTATTTTTGTGTTTCGTATACGAATTTCGCTTTACGAGTTGCCAGGTGGAACCTAATGCTCGTATTTCGGGACCTCCTGTTTTAAAGTTATAAGGAAGGACCTGTTTTGCTCATGTTTAGGGGCAGAAGGTGTGTATTTTTTTAAAATAGTGATATTATGTTAGGCGGGGCCGCTGCTACGTCCCCCTGTCCCTGAACACCCAAACCCCCCCTTTTCAAAGGTGCCCACGCAGTGCTACAGACCTAAATAGTGACATGTGTATAGAACTGCATTCAAAACCATAAAATTCTATAATAAAAAAGAAAAAGTGTGGTGTGTGTCTGTCTGTCTGCTGTCTGTCCGGGGTAGTCCGCCCCTTTGGGGCGGAATCCCATCATATGTCCAGTTTTGGAATCAGTTGACCAGGGGAATTTTTTAAGCCCATTTATAGGATGACCGTCATTTTTTTCTTTTTTTTTTTAGCGCCATTAGCGAGAATGTGAAAAAAAAAAAGTGGGTTGCGGAATTGGGGAAACCCTTTGATGTAGGGTGATGGGAAATGGTATGAATGGGTGGGGTGATGGGTAATGGGTGAGGGTGGGAAAGTTAGAAGGGCTATGAGTGAATGGGTTTTGCTTTAATCAACATTTCTAACCCATGTTTTTCGGAAAGTTAGAAGGGGCTATCTGGAGAGTCGGGTTTTTGGGGGGCCAAAGGGCCCCCCCAATAGCCCCGCAGGGCTACCCAAAAAGGCCGCCAGAGGCGGCTTGGGGTAGTATATAATAATGGATTCGTCATGAAAATAAGCAATCCCTTTGAGCACGGGAATCTGGCTGGTAGTTTGTTTCCCTTTCAGAGGGGTTTGAGCTTGACACCCAGACGGTGAGAGAAAAAATAAAACATTTTTAGGGAAAACCCCATCCCTTTACGGGAGACTTTTCTTCCTTTTATCTTTTTTTGGGGGTATTATAAGTCTCATGATGCTGCTGCTGCTGCCCAGCCGTGCCCCCAGGGTATGAGCGCCTAAAAGTATTTCATATCTTTATCATATTAGAAAAATAGCAATTAAAAATGTGTTTTAATTTAAAATAAACTAGAATAATGAATTTTAGTATCCAAGAGTAAGACGAGCCTGGATACTATACCTCTCCAAATACCAGCCCCAACAGGGGGGCGGTGTGCCAAATCCCTTTTGTAGCGTATCACGTTTCCCCTCCCAACAAGCACAGGTTGGGTTTGTGTTGGATTATTTCTTTTTATTTCAATGTAGGAGCGGCCCAAATTCAGCATAGGCCCCAGCATTTTTTACTCCAACATAGCACACAGTCGGTTGGTGTAATTTTCATTTTTCAATTTTTTTTTTTTTTCATATTTTTTCCATTGGGAAAATACCCTCGTAAACGGACAATCGGCTTTAACGACCACTCCCCCCCCCCCCCTTTGTCCGTTATATCGAAGTTTGACTGTTTTAGTCATTTGCGGATGATGCAAACTAAAAGAAAAATAATAAGCAAAAAAGTTTGTAAAAACACTAAAAAAATGACCTAAACAAGATCTACAAATGGAGCAAAAGAGGAAATGTTTTAATGTAAAAAAGTGTCATGTGATGGAAAATTGGAAAAAGTGAAGAGGATTGGCCATATAAAATGGGAAAAGAAATAATTACATCGATAATAAATATTCGATGGGAAATAATGAATAATCAAAAAAAAAGGGTCGAAAAAGTTTGGGGAGTATGGATTTTGGCAATTTGTCCCTGAAAGCATTAAACAAAAACGGGATTTTAAAACAGTTGTGGAAATAAGAATGGCTTCAAAATCTGCCCCTCTTTGACGAAATCAAGATGTAGCAAAGTTTAAAAGGGGGGAAAAAACTGGTCTTGTAATATCATGCGGAGCTCCTCAAAGCTGGGGGGGGAGGCCATATCGCGGGTTGCATGCTGTCCTGACTGCCTGTGGCAATCAGGTACCATTCCTCCTGACTGGAAAAGGGGGGTGGGCGTCCCCATTGGAAAGGGAAAGGGGACCGTAGGACTGCAACAATTACCCGGTTTTCAGCTCAGGTACCAGGCAAGGTGCTTGCCCATCTATTTCTGCCAATTCGCAGTCATCTGGGGGAAGCTCAGACCTCAGCAGTCTGGGTTCACGCCTGGTAAGTCAACAACGGGACCGATCCAGGTTCGGTCCCGGTGGAAAGCCGACGTGAGTTTGCAAGGGGGGCTTGCAGCCTATGTGATCTCAAAAAGGGTTTGCTCAGTGATCGTGAGTCACTCTGGGTCTTCTGCACTTCGAGGGATTCCCCCAAGGACTATTGGGTTTTAACTGGTCTGTATTTGGGACGGGTGCTGTAAGGTTTTGGGGGAGGTTATCAGCTTCTTTCCTGGAAACAGGATGAGGCAAGGGTGCCCTTGCCCCCTCATTTCCAAAAGCTTTTATGGGGCTGGGTATTGGGCAAGGTTTTTTAATCAAAAATGATTGTGGAGCATCCGTCGGGAAAACAAGATCATGATTTTTTTTTTTCGATGATGCAGAATCTTGCTGAGTCGCTGGGGGTCCCGGTGATGGCTCTCGAGGCGCTGCATGAGGAGGCAAAGCCTTTTGGGCTTGAGGTCTCCGGTCAAGACCAAGGTCCAGGTGTTTGGAGACTACTAGATGAAGCATACGTCTGTTCATACGTGTGGCGAGGACATTTGGGTTTTGGGAAATTTTACATACCTTGGGAGCGCAGTCCTAATGACGGCGGTCACGTCAAAAGCCTTCGGCAGATTGGATGCCACGGGGTTTTGGGCTCGCTCAGCGGAGTAATTTTGGGGTTGTCGGTACCGTGCAGGAGGACAAAAAATCCGGGTCCAAATCGCTTGTGA
>JACEEZ010022173.1:0-17500 GCA_016584305.1 Chionoecetes opilio
GCACCTTTCCCCTGACGGGAAATAAAAGTGCCTCTTAAAGGAGCGATGTCGGAGGCGGGGGCGGTGCCTCTTCGGGCATTTTAAAACGGAGGGGGCAAGGTCCCTCCTCTTCGCAACCCCGGGGTGACATGGCCATAACTCTCCAGGACAAAACCTATTTGGGAATGAAATGCAAAACATTCGACTTTTGTCACGTGACGGGGGTCACGTGGGAAGGCACGGGTGGTTCCCTCATCCGTGTACCACCTAGTTTTTCCCCTCCAAGTCTTGTTGAACGTCGTTAACCCACTCTCCCCACGCCGCCTTTCCTCTCCCCTACCCTATCAGAGGTGTGTTGGGGGTTTTTTGCTCACTTCACAAGGGCCTTCGCTTCCACGGGGCACCGACCTCCCTCCTTCTCTCCTCGAGGTGGCTAGAGAAGCCCTCCCAAAGGCTGGTATTGTGTTTTTTTTTTCACGGGGGTGATTGTTTTTGCTTCATTTCCTCCATTGGGTTATTCTTATATTTTGTGTATTTGTATATTCAAAAGTCGTGTTTTGGGTATTATGAAGTTTTGGTTATGGGATTTTTTTCTAGATATTACAAATGCGGGCCCCTTTTGTTTTGTTTAATGTAAATTAAAGAAATTTTTGAAAGATTCCCTGCCCCTTTGCATATTCCCTCCCCTCAAACCGGGGTAAATTTTTTAAAAACTAAAACGATCATCTGTGTTTTGAAAAAGTGTCAGCTTGCCACCACTTTGGGGGCAATTTTGCATCTTTTTTTGTGAATTTTAATGGTGCCGTGACCAGGATAAGTATTTTTCGTGAAAGGTAAATTACTTACACCCCCCCCTTAAAATTTGCACTACTTCCCTTTTTTACGCCAGGGTTTTGTTTTTGAGTGATAATTTTCGTGTTTAGCTATTTTGTGTTGTGTTTAGGGTTTTATTGGCATCTTTTGATTTTTGTGTGATTTTTAGTGTTTTGTGCTCACCCCCTCCTTTTTTTTCTGAATCTTGTGCTTTTTGGGAAAAAGTGTCTATAGGCTATATACATAGGCAGTAGTGTATATCTTATCTCTAGCGTTTTTTTTATATTTCCGTTTTTTTTTGCTTTTTAATCCGTACGAACGACCGCGTCGTTTTAAAAACCGGATCTTTTTTTTTATATGCCCCTTAAAATACGCTTCTTTTCAATCAAAAGCTCGTTTCTGGATCTAATTGTCAGCCATGCGGACGATTTATTGACTCATTAAATCTGTTCCCCTCTTTTCAAGTTCCTCGATTCCCAAGAACTATCTTTTTCTATGAGTTTCTAAAAACAAGTTCAAGTATCTTTATCAGTATCCTATCTTTTTTATCAAGTGCCCCTTTGAGTCACGCCAGCCCACAAACTCGCTAATGGTTCGCGATCTTTCCGTGGGAAAACAGCCTTTGCTATCACTGCCAACCTTTTCATTGTTTTTTTTTTTCTAAATTTTGGATAACTCTTTACTTTAAAACATGTCTGAGTTTGATTTAGAACTTTTAGTAAAGACCCATTCCTCCACCAAAGCCTTGAAACTTCTTTTAGGTTTTAAATAAGAAAGTATAACAAAGGAAGAATTAGTGCAATCTCAACAAGACGACCCCACCTTATCAAGATCAAAACGTTGCTGGGGAGACTATAGATCTCCCCAACCCTTCCGTGTTTTTCTATTACCAAGGGTGATGTTCTTTTAAAGAGCTTAGACCTCCGAAATGAAACACCTTGTTTTCGTGTGCTGATCCCACCTTGTAGTTCCCACTCTGTGCGATCTTTTTTGATTATTTTGGGCACATGTGGTTTTGGCAGGTCCTTAGGAATTAAACAAACCTTAAAAAATTACTAGTGCTTCTATTGGCCGGGAAATGAAACAACGGTAAAAAACCTTCATAAGAAATGTCTCTTGTCAGGTGGCAGGAAAGCCAAATGAAGCATTCGTCTGCCCCCCAAAAACCCTATACCTTAACCTCTAAAATTTTTAAAAGGGGTACTGACGTGGTAGGGCCTTTTCCAAAAACCCCCGTAAGGAACCAGTATTTTTTAAACGATTAGGGACTTTTACAACCATATCCTGAAGCTTTTCCCCCAAGACGGTTACTTCCAAAGCCTTGCTAAACCCCTTCTGCTTTTTTTTACCACATTTGGTGTCCCTAAAACAATTCGACAGCCCAAAGGGAGCAACTTCACTAGTACCATTTTTTCAGGAGGTTACAAAGGAAAATGGGGGGGTCTTAAACTTCGAGTGCCTACCACCCTCATCCCGGGTTGCCTGGAACTTTTTCATAGACCCCAAAATCCCCCTTTACGAAAGTTTTGCTTGGCATGACCTGGATGGGGAAACACGGTTTTCTCCTTTTGCTGTACGAAGTGCCCACAGGAGTCCCTGGGGTATTCTCCGTATAGCTGTTGTTTGGGAGAAAAATTAGGGGACCTCTAAAAATCAAAAAGGTAAAGGGTTAGATTCTATCCCTCCTCATTTTCTGGGGAATCTACATTCAAAACCCTTTCAAACCAAATTGAGTAATGCTCGTTCTTTTCCCCATCAAAAACCTTCTTATTCCCAGCAAGAATGATAAAAAAACCCAAAAAGGCAGTCATTCGGTATTCAAACCGGGAGCAAATTTCTGTTGTCCTTCCCATTTCGGATACCACTAAAAAGAAAAGTACATGGGCCCTTATCGGGTCGAAAAAAACGGGGTAAATTTAACTATTTATTTCCCCCCCTATGGGCGAAGAACACTAAAATGGTCCATTTTTTAACCAAAATTAAACACTATCATTCCGAAAACGGGGGAAGACCTTACGCCCAAGTATTTTAGTTGGGGAAGAATGAATCCTGAACATGTCCTAAAAGTCTGCGGGCCCTGACCCCCAAGTTTCAACTTTGGGGATTTACCTCCTGAAAGGGGAAACCCCCCTAACTCGTACTGGCAAATAACTTTACTATTACATGACTCATTGTCTTCCCCAAGTTCATGACTTCCTCCCTCTTCTCACAATTTCCTGATTTTACGGACCCCTTCCGGGGACCTGTAATTTTATGCACCATGATATTGAATTTTTTCCAGGTGCCAGACCTATTAAAACAAATGATAAAAATTAAACCCCAAAGGGAAGAAGGAAAAAAATAAAGGGAGTAGATTACCTGTTAACAAATAATCAGCTAACCTAGTTTTCACCATGGGCTTCCCCTTTACTTATACCAAAACCTGATGGCTCTTCAGGTTTTGCCCGTTATGGGAAAAGTAAAATCAAGTCACGTTCGTGATTCTCCCCTTCCCCGCATGTGAATTATTGAAAAAAGGGTCAGCCCAAAGTTATCACCACCAGATCTCCAAAAGGGTACTTCAGAACTACCACCCCCCAACCCCCGCTTTGTCTCAGCCTTCTTTACCCCCTTTGGTTTTATTTTCAATAAATACTCGGGTTTTGGGTTTGTGAAACGCTCCGAAATTTTCCAAGGATGATCACGGGAAATCGTACAAGATTTGGGAGGGGTACAGCCGCCTACGGGACGATATAGGGGGTCGTGCTGACACCTGGCAAGACACCCGAAAACCCCATTTCAGAGTCTGTTCTCCTTACTTCAGGAACCGGGTCACCTTGAACCTGGGTAATCTACCGGGGCGGGGCCCGGGGACCTACCTGGGCACACCCCTGGGTCATGGCGAGGGAAAAAAAAAACCCCCCAAGGGGGCCAAGTGGAACCCTCCCCCCTTTCCCTTTTCCCTCCTGCTACTCGTAAGGACTCCCGAGATTCCTTGGGGTGGGAGCTTTTTACCGAAGGTTCTGCACAAAATTCTCTACTGTGGCTTTCACCACTGACGCCCACCATTCCTAGTCCCCTATCCGGGGACTCCCGCCCGTGACCCGGCCTTTACCAGCCTCAAGACCCGCTGGCCTCTCACCCCGTCGTACGGAAACCCCCACTTCAACAACCCTTTCTCTCCAAATAATTTCGAGTGGGGTCGGGGTTGGGGGGGTCCTTCTCCAAACCCGCCTTTACCGATTCTTCCCTGTCGCCTACCCTCGCGAACTGAACTACACCAGGGGGGTACTCCCCCTTGAGAAGGAAGCACTAGCCTTGGTGTCAGCCTTCAGAAATTTTACTGCTATCTCCACCTCGCTCCCCCGCTCCCGTTGGGTTCTCCGACCAACCCCCTGGCCTTCATACCTCCATGAAACCAAAAACCAAGCATCCTCAAAGGGCCCCCCAATTCACCCTACAACTTACGGGTTAACACACAAGGGGGGGGATAACTCCCCTTTCGGACTCCCTCTCCCGTGCTCCCTCTAAACCGTGAGGGGAGGGGACCCCCTCGCCTCACCCCTCCTGGGCTCTTCTTTCCTCCTTTTTCAGCCTTACGGGGGTCTTTGGCGGTGGGGTGTAAAGCACAAAATCGACTTTTTTCGCGTGACGGGGGGCAGTAGGCAAGGCACGGGGTTACCCTAGTCACGTTAACCACCTAGTTCCCCTCCAAGTCTTGTTGGACGCTCGTTCCATCTCCCCGCCGCCCCCTCTCCCCTACCCCATCAGAGGTATGTCTAGGGTTTTTTGCCCCTTCAGCAGGGCTCTTCGACTTCCCCTGGGCACCGACCTCCCTCCTCCTCCTCCTCGGGTGGCTAAAAAGCACCTACCAAGGGTGATATTGTGTTTTTTTTTCACGGGGGGTGATTGCTTTGCTTCTTCCTCATTAGGTTTTCTTATATTTTGGGGATTTGATAGGGCAAAGTCTGTGTTTTTGGGGGATTTGTTAAAATTTATTGGGGGTTGGGGTTTTCTAGATATTACTAATCTGGCTCCTTTGTTATTGTTTATATGTAAATTAAAATATTTGTAAGATTACCTCCCCCTTTTCTATATTCCCCCCCCTGAACCTGGGGAAATTTCCTTCAAAACTATAGATCATCTGTGTTTTTTTAAAATGTCACTTGCCCCCACTTTGGGGCAAAATTTGCATCTGTGGTTTGTGACAGAAGCAACAAATTCCTGAAGGGGATTAACTTTGCAAGAGGGGCATCATTTTCGGTTCGTTTCATCAATTTTACGGTTTTTTTCCTCTGCTAGTTTACGTTTGCTTCCCCCAAGAAATTTGTCATGACGCAAATCAAAACGCCGATAATTACTGAAAAAAATTGGGGGTTACTTTAATCCCCAATCCTCACATTCTCTAAAAGTGGAAGGGATGGTGCAAAGATCGTTTGATTTTAAAAAATTTACTAAAAATTTAAAGCGCTTTTGATTCGTAAAATTTACCATGTTTAAAATTTTTAAAAAAAAGTGCATGGAAAAAAGATACTGCTGCGTTAATCCCTCCAACCTGGGAATTATTTTCCCCCCCGGTTTTTGAAAAACCAATAGCTTTCCTTGAGTCTCGGGCACGAGTGAAAATTTTACAACCCGGCGCTAGCAGCTTTTTTTCCTTCCAGTTTTTTTTCCCCAAACGGGGCCGGGGTAGTCACTCAAGGCAAAACTGGCAAAGGAAAAGGAACCACCACTGTCCCCTACTTTTCCCACAATCGCCCACAAACTCTGCGACCCTTGCGGGCCTGGCCACGGGGACCTCTTACCACTTTTCTCCACTGACCTAGAACCATCAAACCACTTCCGAGATCCCAGAACTGAATATTCCCTTTAATAAGGAAAAGACCAGATGTCCCAAAAAACCAAATTGGGATAGTAAAAGTTAGCCCCAGACCCCCCAAGACAACTGTTTAGGGAAAAGGGGGGGAAAAATTGTCATGAAGAGAAGGGATAGAGGTCGTCAAAGAGTGGAGGGACAAAGGGAAACCCCCCCACAACTGCCCCCAAGGCCCCCCCAACCTGTGGGTTTTTATGTAGAAGTCGCCAACCTCCTTTTACACCGAGGCCCAGCTAACTAGGGGACGGTCCGCTAACTAGGACCCCCTTTTGGGAAATCCAGCCATTGTCTTTCAAGAAATCTGCCGCATCCAATCCACCCGCTGCTGCCCAGCGGCTTCAAACCCTAACCCGGTTTGGGGATATCCAGGCTTACACCTTTTTCCAGGGGGGCCGAGACTATGCACGGCAGGGGTGTCCAAGGGCCCTGGGGGAAAAAAAATTTTCACCCCATCCGTAAATTTAAGGGGATGGGGGGATCCAAAGTGAGATAACTAAAATCAGAGTTTGCGGATAAAAAGGGGAAAGTGTTGTGTATGTTGTGTGTGTATGTGTTGTGTGTTTGGGGTTGTTTTTGTGTGTGGTGTGTGTGTGTGTGCGTGGTTTTGTGTGAATGTGCTGTGTGTGTGTTGTGTGTTGTGTGGTGTGTGTGGGGTGTGTTTGAATGTTTGTGTTGTATGTGTGTTGTGTGTGTGTGTTGTTGTGTGTGACAATGAGAGAGAGAAGGGGAGCATTTTTCCCAACCCCCCCCATTTTATGCTGCGGGGAAAAAAAAGTCCCGTTGAGAGGCGGCAATTTAGCCGGACGTCAAAACAGCCGGGGGGTTAAAGGGAAATTTTATCCTGCATCGCCCTGTAGTTGTGTGTGTGCCTCGTATGTTGGTGTGTGTGGGTGGGTAGGGGGAGGGGGGCACTTCAAAACGTATAGGGGGGGGGGGGACTTCATTGTATAGGGTGGTGGGGGGACTTCATACGTATAGGGGGTGGGGGCACTTCATCTTATAGGGTGGTGCGGCACTTCATACTGATAGGGGGGTGGGGGGGACTTCATACTGTTAGGGTGGTGGGGGCCTTCATACTGTATGGGGGGTGGGGGCACTTCATACTGTATAGGGTGGGGGGGCACTTCAACTGTATAGGGGGGTGGGGGCACTTCTACTGTATGGGGGGGGGGGACTTCAAATGTATAGGGGTGGGGGGGGGCACTTCATACTGTATAGGTGGGGGGGGCCTTTTTTAACTGTATAGGGTTTTGGGGCACTTCATACTGTATAGGGTGGGGGGGCACTTCAACTGTAAGGGGGGTGGGGGCACTTCAATTTTAAAAGGGGGGGGGGCACTTCATACTGTATAGGGGGTGGGGGGCACTTCTACTGTATAGGGGGGTGGGGGGCACTTCAACTGTATAGGTGGTGGGGGGGCCTTCATACTGTATAGGGGTTGGGGGGCACTTCATACTGTGTAGGGTGGTGGTGGTGGGGGGGGCCTTCTAATGATAGGGTGGGGGGGGGGCACTTCATACTGTATAGGGTGGTGGTGGTGGTGGGGCACTTTTACTGTATGGGGGGTGGGGGGCATTCATACGTATAGGGTGGGGGGGCACTTCATACGTATAGGGTGGTGGGGGCACTTCTACTGTTAGGGGGTGGGGGCACTTCATACTGTATAGGGGGGGTGGGGGCATTCATACTTATAGGGGGGTGGGGGGGCCTTCATACTGTATAGGGTGGGGGGGGGCACTTCATACTGTAAAAGGGTGGTGGGGGGGCACTTCATACTGTATAGGGTGGTGGGGGTGCACTTCATACTGTATAGGGTGGTGGGGCCTTCATACTGTATAGGGTGGGGGGGGGGCCTTTATACGTATAGGGGGGGGGAGCACTTCATCTGTAAAAGGGTGGTGGGGGGCACTTCATACTGTATGGGTGGGGGGGGCACTTCTCTGTATAGGTGGTGGGGGGCACTCATACTGTATAGGGTGGGGGGGCCTTCATACTGTAAGGGTGGTAGGGCCACTTCATACTGTATAGGGTGGTGGGGGGCACTTCTACTGTAATGGGTGGGGGGGGCACTTCATACTGTATAGGGTGGGGGGGGGACTTCATACTGATGGGTGGTGGGGGGGACTTCATACTGTTAGGGGGGGGGGGCCTTCATACTGTTAGGGTGGTGGAGGGGTTTTCATACTGAAAAGGGTTTGGTGGGGTACTTCATCTTTAAGGTGGTGGGGGGCACTTTTATACTGTATAGGGTGGTGGGGGGGGACTTCATACTGTATGGGTGGGGGGGGCACTTCATACTGTATAGGGTGGGGGGGCATTTCATACTTAAAAAGGGGGGTGGGGGGGACTTCATACTGTATAGGGTGGGGGGGGCACTTCATACTTTAGGGTGGTGGGGGGCACTTCATACTGTATAGGGGGGTTGGGGGCACTTCATACGTAAGGGTGGTGGGGGGGGCCCTTTATCTGTATGGGTGGTGGGGGCACTTCATACTGTTAGGGTGGTGGGGGGGACTTCAACTGTATAGGGTGGTGGGGGGCCTTCATCTGTATAAGGTGGTGGGGGCATTCATACTTATAGGGTGGGGAGGGCATTTATCTGCATAGGGGGGGGGGGGGGCACTTAAAACTGTTAGGGTGGGGGGCACTTCATACTGTATAGGGTGGGGGGGGCACTTCATCTGTAGGGGTTGGGGGGGGCACTTCATATGTATAGGGGGTGGGGGGGCCTTCTACTTATGGGGGGTGGGGGCACTGCATCTGTTAGGGGGGTGGGGGCCTTAATACTGATGGGGGGGGGGGCACTTATACTTTAAAAGGGTGGTGGGGGGCACTTCTACTGTATAGGGTGGTGGGGGGACTTCATACTGTATAGGGGGGGTGGGGGGCATTCTCGTTGGGTGGTGGGGGGCACTTCATCTGTATAGGGGGTGGGGGCATTTCAACTGTAAGGGTGGGGGCATTTTTTACTGTATAGGGGGGGTGGGCATTTCATACTGTTAGGGTGGGGGGGGGCACTTCATACTGTTAGGGGGGGTGGGCACTTTTACTGTTATAGGGTGGGGGGGGCCTTCATACTGTATAGGGGGTTGGGGGCCCTTTAAAACTGTATAGGGTGGTGGGGGGGGGCATTTCTCTGTAAGGTGGTGGGGGGGTTTCATCTGATAGGGTTTGGGGGGGGGATTTTTATACTGTTAGGGGGGTGGGGGCACTTATACTGTATAGGGTGGTGGGGGGCCTTTTTACTGTATAGGGTGCGGGGGGCACTTCATCTTATGGGGTGGGGGGGGCACTTCATATGTATAGGGTGGTGGGGGGGGACTTCATACTGTATAGGGGGGGTGGGGGCGGCATTTCATACTGTAAAAAGGTGGTGGGGGGGCACTTCCTACGTAATGGGTGGTGGGGGCATTTTTTATACTGTAAAAGGGGGGGGGGGGGCACTTCTTATTATAGGGTGGTGGGGGCACTTCATTCTGTATAGGGTGGGGGGGGGCACTTCATTACTGTATAGGGGGGGGGGGGCACTTTTACTGTAAGGGGTGGGGGGGGACTTCTACGTATAGGGTGGGGGGGGGGCACTTCATACTGTATAGGTGGGGGGGGACTTCATACTGTAAGGGTGGTGGGGGCCTTCATACTGTAGGTGGGGGGGGGCACTTCTCTGTATAGGGGGAAGGGGCACTTCATACTGTAAAAAGGGGGGGGGGGGCACTTCATACTGTAAGGGGGGGTGGGGGCACTTCATACTGTATAGGGTGGGGGGGGGCACTTCATCTGTATAGGGTGGTGGGCACTTCAACTGTAAGGGTGGGGGGCACTTCATACTGTATAGGGTGGTGGGGCCTTCATACTGTATAGGGTGGTGGGGGCACTTCATACCGTATAGGGGGGTGGGGGGACTTCATCTGTATAGGGTGGGGGGGGGGACTTTACTGTATAGGGTGGTGGGGGGACTTCGTACTGTATAGGGTGGGGGGGGCCTTCATCGTATGGGGGGAGGGGGCACTTCTCTGTAAGGGTGGGGGGGGGGGGACTTCAATGTATAGGGTGGTGGGGGGGGGACTTCATACTGTATGGTGGGGGGGGGCACTTCATACTGTATGGGGGGTGGGGGCACTTCATACTGTATAGGGGGTGGGGGGCACTTCTACTGTATGGGGGGGGGGGGGCACTTCATACTGTATAGGGGGGTGGGGGCACTTCATCTGTATGTGTGGTGGAGGGGGACTTAAAACTGTATAGGGGAGTGGGGGACTTCATACTGTAATGTGGTGGGGCACTTCTATAAGGGGGTGGGGGGGGCACTTCATCTGTAAAGGGTGGTGGAGGGGGATTTATATGTATAGGTGGTGGGGGGGACTTCATACTGTATGGGTGGTGGGGGCCTTCTACTGTATGTGTGGTGGAGGGGCACTTTTCTGTATAGGGTGGTGGGGGGACTTCATACTGTATAGTTGGGGGGGCACTTCATACTGTATGTGTGGGGGGGGACCTTCATCTGTAAGGGTGGTGGGGGCACTTCATACTGTATAGGGTGGTGGGGGCACTTCATACTGTATAGTGTGGTGGGGGCACTTCATACTGTATAGGGTGGTGGGGGGCACTTCATACTGTATAGGGTGGCGGGGGCACTTCATACTGTATAGGGTGGTGGGGGCACTTCATACTGTATAGTGTGGTGGGGGGGCACTTTATACTGTATAGGGTGGTAGGGGTGCACTTCATACTGTATAGGGTTGTGAGGGGGCACTTCATACTGTATGGGTGGATGGGGATGGATAGGGAAGTGGCATATGTGAAATTCGCCTGCTTTTTACTTATCCCTGATTTTATTTGTTCTGCCATATTGTATACGTCATAATGCCATACATTATATACGGGAAAATTCTGAGGTTATATACATTACATACATATAGTTAGTTACATATTGTTGAGGTTGAAGTTATACATTACAGTTGCATTACCGTTACATACATACAGCTGAGGTTATTAGTTACATATTATATTACCTGCAAAAAATGTGGGGCGTATCTAACAAATGGATGTCACTCATAAATTGTTTTGTAACCACGTTCTGACATTTTAATCTTACGTATTTGTAGTGACAATCTGTGACCTGAGAGGAGAGAGAGAGAGAGAGAGAGAGAGAGAGAGAGAGAGAGAGAGAGAGAGAGAGAGAGAGAGAGAGAGAGAGACTGTCAAATGGTGTACGGTAACTGTCCTCACATATAGTTGTTATTGTTTAGAGAGAGAGAGAGAGAGAGAGAGAGAGAGAGAGAGAGAGAGAGAGAGAGAGAGAGAGAGAGAGAGAGAGAGAGAGAGAATAAAACCCACCACCATATAGTTACATAAAGCAAAATCTTAACACAGCCACTCTTTGGTATAGCTCATTAGTGTGGCAGTAATACAGTCGTAAGTAAAGCTTTGGCTGACTCGCTCTTATAACAACCCCACATACTCGCTCTTATAACAACCCCACATACTCGCTCTTATAACAACCCCACATACTCGCTCTTATAACAACCCCACATACTCGCTCTTATAACAACCCCACATACTCGCTCTTATAACAACCCCACATACTCGCTCTTATAACAACCCCACATACTCGCTCTTATAACAACCCCACATACTCGCTCTTATAACAACCCCACATACTCGCTCTTATAACAACCCGCATACTCGCTCTTATAACAACCCCACATACTCGCTCTTATAACAACCCCCCTACTCGCTCTTATAACCAAACCCACATCTCGCTCTTATAACAACCCACATACTCGCTCTTACAACAACCCCACATACTCGCTCTTATAACAACCCCACATACTCGCTCTTATAACAACCCCACATACTCGCTCTTATAACAACCCCACATACTCGCTCTTATAACAACCCCACATACTCGCTCTTATAACAACCCCACATACTCGCTCTTACAACAACCCCACATACTCGCTCTTATAACAACCCCACATACTCGCTCTTACAACAACCCCACATACTCGCTCTTATAACAACCCCACATACTCGCTCTTATAACAACCCCACATACTCGCTCTTACAACAACCCCACATACTCGCTCTTATAACAACCCCACATACTCGCTCTTATAACAACCCCAATACTCGCTCTTATAACAACCCACATACTCGCTCTTAAAACAACCCCACATACTCGCTCTTATACAACACCACATACTCGTCTTTAACAACCCCCATCTCCTCTTACAACCCCCACATACTCGCCTTATAAAAACCCCAAACATATTCGCTCTTATAAAAACCCCACATCTCCTCTTATAAAAAACCCCACATACTCGCTCTTAAAAAACCCCACATCTCGTCTTAAACAACCCCACATACTCGCTCTTACAACAACCCCATACTCGCTCTTAAAAACAACCCCAATACTCGCTTTTTAAAACAACCCCACATCTCGTCTTTAAAAACCCCACATACTCGTCTTATAACCCCCACATACTCGCTCTTACAACAACCCCAATACTCGCTCTTATAACAACCCCACATCCCCTTTTATACACCCCACAACTCGCTTTTATAAAAACCCCCACATACTCGCTCTTTAACAACCCCACATACCCTTTTATAAAAACCCCCATACTTGCTCTTACAACAACCCCACATACTCGCTCTTATAACAACCCCACATACTCGCTCTTAAAAAAAACCCCCAACTCGCTCTTATAAAAACCCCACATACTCGCTCTTATAAAAACCCACTACTCGTCTTAAAACCCCCCCACATATCGCTCTTCAACAACCCCACATACTCCTCTTATAACAACCCCACATACTCGCTCTTACAAAAACCCCCAAATACCGCTCTTATAACAACCCCCATACTCGCTCTTAAACAACCCCCATACTCCTCTTATAAAAACCCCACTACCGCTCTTAAAACAACCCCAACGCGCTCTTATAAAAACCCCAATACTCGTCTTATAACAACCCCACAACTCGCCTTATAACAACCCCAATACTCGCTCTTATAACCCCCCACATACTCGCTCTTAAACAACCCCACACCGCTCTTAAAAAACCCCACAACTTCTTTTAAAACAACCCCCATACTCGCTCTTATAAAAACCCCAACTCGCTCTTATAAACCCCACATACTCGTCTTATAACAACCCACATACTCGCTCTTATAAAAACCCCCACATACTCGCTTTATAAAAACCCCAAAATACCGCTCTTATAACAACCCCACTACTCCCTTATAACACCCCACATACCGCTTTTATAAAAACCCCACATACCCGCTCTTATAAAAACCCCCACATACTCGCTTTTACAACCCCCACATACTCGCTTTTTATAACAACCCCCTACTGCTCTTATAAAAACCCCCCCACATCTCGCTCTTATAAAAACCCCACATACTCGCTTTAAACACTCCAACATACTCCCCTTTTTGTAACAACCCCCATCTCGCTCTTAAACAACTCCACATACTCGCTCTTATAACACATCCCAAAACTACTCCTCTTGTAAAAACCCCCCACATACTCGCTCTTACAAAAACCCCACATACTCGCTCTTTAACACCCCCACATCTCGCCTTATAACACTCCAACTACTCGCTCTTATACTTATCCTTTTATTCTTATACTTGTACTTTCTTTACATACTTATAACCACTACTCGCTCTTTAAACCCGCATACTGGCTCTTATAACACTACCAACATACTCGCTCTTATACTTATCCCTTTTTATTTATATTTGTCTTATCTTTACTACTTAAAACCCATACTCGCTCTTTAAAACCCCAGCGACGTGCTCCGGGGGGCCGTGGAAAGGGGGGGGGGTGTACTTTATTTACGCCTAAGTTTATGGCGGTGGGTGCCGCTGCAGTTAGAGTTTTTTCCCGCTGACTACGACTGTTTTGAAAAAAAATATTTCCAGAGAGAGAGAGAGGAAGAAGAGAGAGAGAGAGAGAAGAGAGAGAGGAGAGAGAGATACCAACAGACAGACAACTGACTGACAGGAAAGAGATGAGACGACAACAGACATAAATTAAGAAATAGGAAGCTACAAAGGGGCCGTAACCTCACGGGGTAGTTCCTGTTACTTAATACTCCTACTCCCCTTTCTTCCCCCCCCATGAAGTATCTAGCCTCCTTTTAAACTCTCAATGACTCCGCACTAAATCCTGTTTACTGATCCATTTCAATCATTTCCATCCTATTTGTGAACCATTTTTTCCCCCTTTTCGTTTTTAAATTACCTTTTCCCCGCTTGAATCCGGTTACTAGCCTCAAGAACTTTTCTTACATCTCCTTTATTGTATCACTTTATCCATTTAAAAGCTTTATTCAGATCGCCCCTTACTCTACGTCTCTCGAGTGAGTGTAAATTTAATAGCTTCAATCATCTCCTCATAACTAAAGTTACGCATCCCATGAATCATTTTGGTCATCCTTCTCTGCACTGTTTCTAACAAGGCAATATCCATCCTGTAATACGGGGACCAAAACTGAACCGCATAGTCTAGGTGAGGTCTGACTAGAGCCAGATAAAGCTTTAAAATAACCTCAGCACTTCTACTTTTAACACTCCTGGTAATGAATCCTAACACCCTATTAGCTCTATTTCTAGCCCCAATGCATTGTTTCCTAGGTCGAAGGTCTGGGCTCACCCTCACTCATCTTTCTCACCTTCTGATCTTTTCAGCGATACATTGCGTATGGTGTATCTATTACCAGGGTTTTTTCTACCAACATTCATAACGCTGCACTTATCAATATTAAATTCCATCTGCCACCTGACTACCCACTCATTTAACTTATCCAAATCTTCTGCAATATGTTTACATCAGACTGTGATCCAATAATCCTACCTACCTTAGTATCATCAGCAAACTTGCTGATATCACTGCCAATCCCACTATCCAAGTCGTTGATGTAAATCAAAAATTGTAATGGACCCAAAACAGACCCTTGTGGAACCCCACTTGTCACCTGTCTCCATTCAGATTTAAAACCATTAATTTTAACCCTATGTTGCCTGAAAACAGAAAACAGAAACAGAACAGAAAACAGAGACAGAAAAGATATAATATAAATATATAGACAGAAAAATAATAATCGGAAAAAAGAGACCATTATTAATACCATTATTAAGGATGATTTTACCAGTACTCTTCCCGCCACTTCTCCGTCTCGGGATATAATTCTCCTGCAAAAAGGGAATATTTAATCTGATCCAAAGCTTGACAGGTTTTCTCCTTGAGGCTTTAGTTGTACTCTTGACATGTAATGAGTCATATTATTATCTGTCCATCACCAAGCATTATGAACATTACGAGCGTGTTCTTATGGTACTAACGAGTAGGATGGTACTAACTGATAATAATGTATAACATGCTGTCTTCTTTTCGTCATAAGGGACTGACCAAGGGCCCCCCCAAAGAAAAAAACCGGTTGGTGCCAGTCCCTATAAAGAAAAAACCGGTTGGTGCCAGTCCCTATAAAGCAAAAAACCGGTTGGTGCCAGTCCCTATAAAGAAAAAACCGGTTGGTGCAGTCCCTATAAAGAAAAACCGGTTGGTGCCAGTCCCTATAAAGAAAACGGTTGGTGCCATCCCTATAAAGAAAAAACCGGTTGGTGCCAGTCCCTATAAAGAAAAAACCGGTTGGTGCCAGTCCCTATAAAGAAAAAACCGGTTGGTGCCAGTCCCTATAAAGAAAAAACCGGTTGGTGCCAGTCCCTATAAAGAAAAAACCGGGTGGTGCCAGTCCCTATAAAGAAAAAACCGGTTGGTGCCAGTCCCTATAAAGAAAAAACCGGTTGGTGCCAGTCCCTATAAAGAAAAAACCGGTTGGTGCCAGTCCCTATAAAGAAAACGGTTGGTGCCAGTCCCTATAAAGAAAAAACCGGTTGGTGCCAGTCCCTATAAAGAAAAAACCGGTTGGTGCCAGTCCCTATAAAGAAAAAACCGGTTGGTGCCAGTCCCTATAAAGAAAAAACCGGTTGGTGCCAGTCCCTATAAAGAAAAAACCGGTTGGTGCCAGTCCTTAAAGAAAAAAAGTGGGAGGGCCATTTAGTTTTGGTCTGGTACTAAAAGGGGTTTCAGTACCTTGTTATATTTTTTAAANAAAACCCAAATACTCGCTCTTATAACAACCCCACAACTCGCTTTATAACAACCCCACATACTCGTCTTATAAAACCCCAATACTCGCTTTATAACAACCCCACATACTCGCTCTTAAACAACCCCACATACTCGCTCTTATAAAAACCCCACTACTCGCTTTTTACAACACACCCCCCCCAATACTCGCTCTTAAAAACCCCACATACTGTTTATAACAACCCACATACTCGCTCTTATAAAAAACCCACATTCTCGCTCTTATAAAACCCACAATACTCGCTTTACAACCCACATACTCGGTCTTATAAAAACCCCCAAAACATACTCGCTCTTAAAACAACCCCCACATACTCGCTCTTATAACAACCCCACATACTCTTTCTAAAAGCACATACCAACATACTCGCTTATAACAACCCCACATACTCGCTTTACAACAACCCCACATACTCGCTCGTATAGCACATACCAACATTCTCGCTCATATAACAACCCCACATACTCGCTCTTATAACAACCCCACATACTCGCTCTTATAGCACATACCAACATACTCGCTCTTATAACAACCCCACATACTCGCTCTTATAACAACCCCACATACTCGCTCTTATAACACATACCAACATACTCGCTCTTATAACAACCCCACATACTCGCTCTTATAACACATACCAACATACTCGCTCTTATAACAACCCCACTTACTCGCTCTTATAACACATACCAACATACTCGCTCTTATACTTATACGCTCTTATTCTTATACTTATACTTATACTATTACATACTTATAAGCACATACTCGCTCTTATAACACCCCCAGCGACGTGTCTCTCCGTGGACGCGTGGCAAGGGCTGGCTGTACATTATTTCCGCCTAAGTTTATGGCGGTGGAGTGCCGCTGCAGTTATGAGTTTGTTTCGCTGACTAACGACGTGTTGTGAAAGAAATAGTTCCAGAGAGAGAGAGAGAGAGAGAGAGAGAGAGAGAGAGAGAGAGAGAGAGAGAGAGAGAGAGAGAGAGAGAGAGAGAGAGAGACATACATACATACGCAGACAGACACAGACAGACAGACAGACAGGAAGAGACAGAGCCAGACAGACATCAGAACATAAGAACATATGAACATAAGAAAATAAGGAAGCTACAAGTAGCCGTGAGACCTACACGAGGTAGTGCCTGTTACTTAACACTACCTACATCCACCTTTCATCCCCAGCCATTAATTTATCTAGCCTCCTTTTAACCCCTTCATGCCCAGATCTTTCCTTTGCTATATGAAATCGTCTGTTGTTAGCCATAAAATTACCCTGAAAACAGTTGAAAAGACACAGGCACAGATTTTCCAACAGGATGGAGCATCCTGCCACACAGCTCGAGATGTGATACAGTGGCTTGATGACTGCAAGATTGGGAGAATAGATGACTGGCCAGGTAATTCTCCCGATATATCACCCATAGAAAATCTTTGGGCCATCATTAAAGGCAAACTCCGCTCACGTGACACCTCTACACTCCCCAAGCTTGAAATGGAGCTCTGAAAGTGTTGGGAAGAATTTAAGCCTGAGTTCCTTCAAAATCTTGCTGACAGTGTACCACGTCGCCTTCAAAGGGTCATCAAGAGGAAGGGCTACGCAACGAAATACTAACTACAATTGTAAGTGTTGATATTCTACATTATTTTGTTATAAACATGGTGCGTCATACGTGTAAACATTCCCTT
>JACEEZ010022173.1:22500-30000 GCA_016584305.1 Chionoecetes opilio
GCCGTTCGCCTGCACTGCTTTCGTCGACTGTTAAACAAGCATGACTCCGACACCCAGGCCATCGCTGCTATGCACTTAATTATGTGTATTGTCAATCGTAGACGAGCCAAACTATAGCTAAAAAACGTGTATGAATGTTGACGACAACTTGCCATGTGAAGACGATCACGTCCGTCTGACTGATGTGCAGACGGAAAAAGAAGAAAACAACGCGGAAATCTTGGACATTGAAGACAAAACGAGAGAAAAAACGCGGAAATCTTAGACATTGAAGACAGAACGAGAAAAAACGCGGAAATCGTAGACATTGAAGACAGAAAGAGAAAAAAAAAACGGAAATCTTAGACATTGAAGACAGAACGAGAGAAAAAACGCGGAAATCGTAGACACTGAAGACAGAACGAGAAAAAAAATGGAAATCGTAGACATTGACGGAAAAAGTGGTAGTGTGACGGGAATTACAGGGGTGTTGGCGCAGTGGGATGTTTCAGTGGTATCGAGGGACTTCAAAGCGGCCGAGGTTATGGGTCTCGGGGAGTGTTTGTGTGTATTGATGACATGTTTTTATTGTCCACCTGTCGGGTACCTGTGCGGCCTGTCATGAGGTGTGTTATCACGTTATATCACGCTGGCCTACCCTGATAGGCCTATGTAATGGCAGTGTTAGGCGGTAGTGGCAACTCAAGGCCTCACTCTTCGCTTAGGTGGAGAGAAAGAATTAGAAGGAAAAGAAGCTGACAAGAGGAAAAAAGGAAAAGGAGGAAAATAAAAGAACTATACGAAGGGGTTATAAAAGAACTATTGTTACGTAAACGTTAAACATAATTAATAGAAAAAGAAGAAAAATGTGCATGTAGGTAATGTTAAGTAACAGAAACTACCTCGTGTAGGTCACGCGGCCTCTTGTAGCTTCCTTATTTTCTTATGTTCTTATGTAAAATGTGAGGAGAGGCTGAGTCTTTGCCGTCCAACCTATGCTATACCATCGAGACAATTTTTCGCTTAAGTGAAGGAGAATTATCGTCATTACCAATATCATTATCATCATTACTACTAAATAAAGAAAAATTACGTAATATTTTTGGCTCGCTTAAAAAAAGCCTGTCAAAAGGTTAACTAGATTTCCCTGCGCTGACAAATTGTGTTTCGTTGATGACTGATGACCGGTAAACACAATTAACGTGTGAATATAACGTATTGGTTACATTGGACGGGGAATAGGAGTGAAATGGAGGTTGTTACGGCATCACACCCACTCGCTGAATCATATGAGGTGATATTTATATGTATCAAGAAAACCTATAGTAAGACTGCAGACTGAACTACGGTTGGCACTTTGTTATATCTTACATCCTAAGAATAATAAGTGATATAATAAGAGAGAAGATAATAAGATAGATAGATAATAAGATAGAAAGATAAATAGATAGATAATAAGATATAATAAGATATAATAAGAATAAGTAGAATAAGTGATGTGTTCAAATAGATGTAAATTATGAAGCTGAAAAGAAAAGGTGGGAAAAGGTTGATGCTTGCGATGATGAATGCCTCTGTATATACAATAGCCCTTTATGCTTGGAGGTGACGATAAACACGCCTTTATACTAGAAATATAGAGGAATATCGCATACATTGCAATTGGAATAAAAGACAAAATAAGAAGAAAGAAAAAAACCACACACGTGAGCTCAAAACTCAGCAGACAGGTGTGTGTGCGCGACCACCTGTGCGCCGGGAAAACAGAGCAGACTGTTTGAAAGAAAGAAACCCGAGAAGAATGAGAAGACAGGAAGATGGGAGGAAAGAGTGCTCAAAAGGGACGGAAAGGGACAGCTGTGCACTTTTCTGTCATAGTCAACCCTTACAGCGAAGTCCCAAGATACCCAAGACACCACGAGGCACCACAGATAAGAAAATATAGAAGTTATAACAGGCAAATTGGCTCAAATTAAATTGGCCCTCCCACTGTTTTAAATATCCTATTTCTACTTTATAGGGACTGGCATGTAGCGGCTTTGAGTTATTTCTTTTATTTTTGCCCTTGGTGTCCCTTATGACATAAAAAAATCATTACTCTCAAAGACCACGTTACTAATACTCAAACATATTAATTACAGGGATACAAGTGCTAGAAAATAAGAGAAAAGAACATAACTGACAGCTTTTAAATGGACAGAGCTATGTAATCACTCTTCAGCATTTTATTATTGAAACACAACACTTATTCCTTACTGTCTGGGCCCTTATACCTGTTCCTTCCTCATCTCCCTGCCTTGCACCTCCCTCTGCTTCGACGAGGTTCAGAGCCCTTGTATGCAAGGTAATTACAGGTAAGTAACAACGGTTGACCACGCCACATCATCACTACAAACACCATCACCACCACTATATACACCACCACCAACCATCATCATCATCCATCATCATCATCATCTCCTCACATCATCACATCCCAACACCACCACCACCACCACTACCACCACCACCACCACATCACACCACACCACCACCCACCACCACCACATCACCACCACACAACACCACCACCACCACCACATCACCACCACCACACACTCATCATCACCACCACCACATACACACACCACCACAACCACCAACACCACCACAATCACCACCACCAACACCACCACCAACCACATACCACCACCATCATCATCACCACCACTACAACCACCACCACCATCACACCACCACCACCACCACCATCATCATCATCACCATCACCAACCCATACCACACCACCACCAACCACCATCACCATCACCACCCACCACCATCACCATCACCACCACTACAACCACCATCACCATCACCATCACCACCACTACAACCACCACCACCATCACCACCACCACCACCACCACCACCACCATCACCACCACCACCACCACCACCACCATCACCACCACCACCACCACCACCACCACCATCACCTAATTGCATCCGGCCTTACCTACTACCTCTGTGTTTTGCTTTGCTGTAAAAATGATGAGAAAAGAGATGAGAAAAAGTTGGCAGATTTCCATAAGCACTTCCCTTGCTCTCTTTCTTTCAAACTTTTCTGCATTAATTCAATACTAAAGTTTGTTTGTTTTTCTGTCATTTTCTCGTCTTCCTAAATCGGTCTGTTTCATTCCCTCGATTTTTCCCCTTATTCATCCTCCACTTTTTTCTCATGTTCTTTTTTCTGCCTCTTTCTCCCTCATCTTTGTTTTCCTCGCCCTCTTCCTTCTTCCTCTTCTTCTTCTTCTTCTTCTTCTTGATGCTCCTCTTCCTATTCCTACTTCCTCCTCCTCCTTCTCTAATAAATATTGCGAAATAGCATCTCGGTAAACACAACTTTAATATGTAAAAAATTGTAAATGTTTATCTCGTTCGCTTTTACTCCGAAGGGGAAGGACGCAAAGGAGGAGAGAAGAGGGAAAGGAAGGCAGAGAGGGATGGAGAAAGAGAATGAATAGTTAGAGAAGGAAGGAAGGAAGGAAGAAAGAAATGAAAGAACGGAGAAATGTAGCAAGCGAGGGCCAGATGGAGAGAGGGCAGCGGATTCTACCCTGCATTTTTCAACGTCGTTTATTAGACGTCCAACTCAACAGGAACTAAGTGATTCACGGAGAGATGCCACTGAGCGCCTAACTTCTGATCTTTCTATAATTTCTGATTGGGGCAAAGCAAACCTTATTTTGTTCAATGCCTCAAAAACCCAATTTCTTCACCTATCTACTCGACAAAACCTACCAGATAACTATCCCCTCTTCTTTAATGACACTCAAATGTCTCCTTCTACAATGAACATTCTAGGACTATCCTTTATTAAAAATCTGAATTGGAAATCTCACATCTCATCTCTTGCTAAAACAGCTTCTAAGAAGTTAGGTGTGCTGTGGCGTCTGCGTCCTTTTTTTTTTCTCCCTCCCAATTGCTTGCTCTCTACAGGGGCCTTATCCGCCCATGTATGGAATATGTCTCACATGTTTGGGGAGGATCCACTCATACAGCTCTCCTAAACAGTGTTGAGTCAAAAGCTTTTCGAAAGAAAAGTGGAGGGGGAGAGTAGGGAGCAGCACCATCGTTGCCTCAGTGGTGTATTGGGGCCGTGTCGTCTTTCTTACACACACACACACACACACACACACACACACACACACACACACACACACACATACACACACAAACACACACACACACACACATACATATTCCATGGGTGTGCGGTGTACTGTAGCCACGCACTGTACACCGAGCCTCGTGGTATTACAGGGAGCAGTGCGTTCCGGGGTATTATTGTACGTTGGAAAGACTGGCTGGGGTGGGATGTGTTTTTTTGAGTGGAGTGTTTAGGTGTTGTAGTAATGCTTGCTGCCCCGGCTTGCCACTGCTGATTGTGGCAGTTGTTGTTGTTGTTATTGTTGCTGTTGTTGTTGTTATTGTTGTTGCTGTTGTTGGTGTCACTGTTGTTGTTGTTACTGTTGTTGTGTTGTTATTGTTGTTGCTGTTGTTGGTGTTACTGTTGATGTTGTGACTGTTGGTGTTGTTTTTACTGTTGCTGTTGTTGCTGTTACTGATGTTGTTACTGTTGATGTTGTTATTGTTGTTGTTGTTACTATTGTTGCTGTTGCTGTTATTGTTATTGTTGTTGTTGATGTTGTTGGTGTTACTGATGTTGAGACTGTTAGTGCTGTTATTGTTGTTGTTACTGTTGATGTTGTTATTGTTGTTGTTGCTGCTTTCACTGCTCCCTCATCGTTATCATCAGCACTACATAGTATCAGTGTTATCATTAGTTAATCACTATTGTTGTTGTTGTTATTGATGCCATTATCATTACCATCATTACCATTATCTTTATTGCTAATGTTCTCATCCTTACTATATCTCCTTCTTTCTCATGTCTCTTGTTCTTTTCATCACCTTTTATTCGACGACTTTTCTCCTTTTCCTTACCGACCACCACCTTCACCACTCATCTACTGGTGGTGCATAATTGGTGGCAGCGTGGAATTGCGCCATACTTTCTCTTGTATCTTCATTCTTCTTCTATATTTATATTTTACGATGTTTCTCTTTTCTCTTCCTTACCGACCACTACCTTCACCACTCATCTACTGGTGGTGCATAATTGGTGGCAGCGGCAGAAGTGACGGAGGAGTGGGAAGATCTTATGGTATCCCAGCCGCGGCCTAACGTACGGGGCGGGGCTGCGGCGGCCACGTGCGGGTAATGTGGCGCCCCTGCCGTGTCGCGACGGACTGAGGTGTTATACGATAGTGACGTGATACCTTGCAGTTACACGGATCATTCCTCTCAAGACTTACTGGTGGCAGGTGTTGATGGCGGGGGGGAGGAGAGGGAGAGAGAGAGGGGAGGAGAGGGAGAGAGAGAGAGAGAGAGGAGAGAGAGAGAGAGAGAGAGAGAGAGAGAGAGAGAGAGAGAGGAGAGAGAGAGAGAGAGAGAGAGAGAGAGAGAGAGAGAGAGAGAGAGAGAGAGAGAGAGAAGGATGGGAAGGAAGTAAATTTAAGCTGATGTTGATGGCGGGGGAGAGGACGAGAGAGAGAGAGAGAGAGAGAGAGAGAGAGAGAGAGAGAGAGAGAGAGAGAGAGAGAAGTAAATTTAAGCAGGTTTGACACGCCACGTTCGATGCAATGATAAAGCGATCCATTGTGAGCGGTGCGGGACAGACGAGAAGTGCCGGGCAGGTGTGAGGGTGGCGGGAAATCTGGCGATATCACGCATCACTCCTAAACACACACACACACACACACACACAGGACCCCACGAGTATAGCCTATAGCTCAGACCCTGTATGCTGCAAATAGGTAAACACACACACACACACACACACACACACACACACACACACACACACACACACACACACACACACACACACACACACACACACACACACACACACAAACACATACACATACAGACAGGACCCCACGAATATATGCTATAATTCAGACCCTGTATGCTACAACTATATACACACACAACCTATTAATACAACCAACGCACAATACCTATTTATAGGTAAATACACACAAACAAACAAACACACACACACGTCACATCCTCCCCTTAACACTCCCCAACACCCTCACCCCCTCACACGTCACCCTGCATACACCCCATTCTCTCTCTCTGTACATCTTGCACATGAGAAGCTGAAGTAAACAATAACAAAAAACTATTCGATCAGTCCATAAACCTGTCAATAAAATGCAGCCTGGCAACTCTCCTCGTCTCGATTTCTTATTGCCATATACCACCATTGAAATAACAGGGCAGCGAGAGGATAGCAGAGGCCATGAGTTGAAGAAAGGAAAGAGGAAGAAAAAGGGGAGTTAGAAGAGTGAGAATCCATACATAATTATTGACGTAGCCTCTCCAGGTTATGCCGTGAATTTATAAACGAGAGAATTTGGGGTTTTAGCTTCATGTGTGTGATGGAGATTTTCCCCGGCGGTATGTGCGGAATCCTCGACGAGGCTGCCACGAATATCTGCCAGAAATATCAAGCGTTACGGGGAAATAGTTGAGTTATGGCCTCGTACACAGAATTTACCACTCCCCCCTCTCCCTCTCCCCCCTCCCTCCCCCAACCACCGAGGATAATACTGTACTAATATGTGCAGCTGCGATGGATTGCTAGTGTCATGAGTAGTGTTTCATATCTTAATTCCTGTTTTGTTATGTGTGTGTGTGTGTGTGAGGTGTGTGTGTGTGTGTGTGTGTGTGTGTGTGTGTGTGTGTGTGTGTGTGTGTGTGTGTGTGTGTGTGTGTGTGTGTGTGTGGTAGGTAAAGTTGGGTACTAGAAATGTTAGGTAAGGAGTGAGGTAAAGGGGTATTTGAGGAGTGAGGTAAAGGGGTATTTGAGAAGGGAGGTAAAGGGGTATTTGAGGAGTGAGGTAAAGGGGTATTTGAGGAGTGAGGTAAAGGGGTATTTGAGGAGTGAGGTAAAGGGGTATTTGAGGAGTGAGGTAAAGGGGTATTTGAGGAGTGAGGTAAAGGGGTATTTGAGGAGTGAGGTAAAGGGGTATTTGAGGAGTGAGGTAAAGGGTATTTGAGGAGTGAGGTAAAGGGGTATTTGAGGAGTGAGGTAAAGGGGTATTTGAGAAGGGAGGTAAAGGGGTATTTGAGGAGTGAGGTAAAGGGGTATTTGAGGAGTGAGGTAAAGGGGTATTTGAGAAGGAGGTAAAGGGGTATTTGAGAAGGGAGGTAAAGGGGTATTTGAGAAGGGAGGTAAAGGGGTATTTGAGGAGTGAGGTAAAGGGGTATTTGAGGAGTGAGGTAAAGGGTATTTGAGGAGTGAGGTAAAGGGGTATTTGAGAAGGGAGGTAAAGGGGTATTTGAGGAGTGAGGTAAAGGGGTATTTGAGGAGTGAGGTAAAGGGGTATTTGAGAAGGGAGGTAAAGGGGTATTTGAGAAGGGAGGTAAAGGGGTATTTGAGGAGTGAGGTAAAGGGGTATTTGA
>JACEEZ010022173.1:35000-42474 GCA_016584305.1 Chionoecetes opilio
TCCTGTCTTCTCGATATCCTGGACAATGTAACAAAAAGTGTTCTAAATTTTATTTTTCTTCATCACACACTGGACACTGTATTTTCGCTCAAGAACCTGAGTCTGTCATGAAGGGGCATGCTGTTAGTCCTAGCTTGGAAAAGGGTTATTGAGATAGGTCTGTTGTCATACAAGTTGTCATTTTGTCCCATCACCGTCTTCATCCGTCTGTATAATTGTAAACTCGATTTTTGTGTCATTCCTTCTCTCCATTCCCTAGTATCCCATTCCAGGATTTTCTTCTCCACTTCCTTCTTTTTCATGCCTTGTATCCTCTGTATATTCAGTCCGAACAAAGCTTTCCATCATCTTCCTTGTGTCTTTGATACTAATCTTTTCTCCTTATATTTGTAAATCTTCAGTTAATAGTGTTCCTTGTTTAAATCAAAATTCAATAGAATTCAATTAAAGTGATGTTTATCTTACTTTTGTCGCTAAAATTAAGAAGCTACAATGTTTCTTTGTTATGTAGTGTGCCCAGGGTCGGTGTGGGGCAGCGCGCGTCACAGGTTGAGGGCGACAGGTAAACATAACACTATAGTAACTATAATACGCAACCTGCAACTTTATTCATTTACAGGTGAATTAATTGCAAAGTAATCAACAAATGAATCAATTAATGCATAATGACAGAGGTAGAAAAAACCCGATTCGCAGGATGTAAACGTTTCCAGAAAAGTGTTCCAGTCCTTTCCTCACACGCCTTGCACTCCCATTTCACAACACATACATGAATGAAAAACGAAAAAAAACGAGCATTCATTATCCTAAAGTTAGTGATCGCAGATAAATATTCATTACTCGTATGTTCGTATTACGTGAATATGTTTGTTGTTGTGGTCTGTAGTTCCTCTAACAGCAGCCTTCCATGGCCTGCCTCCACCTTCCCAGGCTCGCCTCCCTTCATAATAGCGGCAACAACAGCACAACGAATTTTTTTTTCAGTAAGACGAGCAGCCAATAAAAGCTAGATTTGGGTCAGGCGGTCGGGGCAGCGTGACGGCCTCTGCGCGGACTGGGCCGCATATTCCCGTTTTCTGGAACAGTATGTCGCGTCTACTCTTGAACACGTCAGGTTAGGTTACGTTAGGTGAATGCAGTGCGTGCACGCAGTGCAGCATGCAGTGTTGAGTAATTTTTGTGTGCAGATCTCTCGAGAGATGCATCCGGGAGCTCTGTGCAAAAGAGAAAGAAGGGAGAGAGAAAAATGTGTTTCTCTCTCTCTCTCTCTCTCTCTCTCTCTCTCTCTCTCTCTCTCTCTCTCTCTCTCTCTCTCTCTCTCTCTCTCTCTCTCTCTCTCTCGTTGTAGTGGTGGTAGAATAGTGGTTGTTGTTGTGATGGTAGTAGTACTGGTTGTAGCTATGCACACACACACACACACACACACTCCACTTAAGGGTACTCCGTAGTGTAGAGGTAGCACGCTCGGTTCACAACCGAGAGGTCCCGGGTTCGATCCCCGGGCGGAGCGGAAACAAATGGGCTGTTTCCTTAAAACCCGAGCCCCTGTTCACCCAGCAGTGAATGGGTACCGGGTGTTAGCCGGGGGTTTGTGACCCGCCTCCCGGGGTGCAGGCTTCGGCCAAAACTAAGCACTAAGGATGAATGATAAAAATGTTGATATTGAGACGAGGCCATACGAGCGTTGCTCAGGCCCTGTAAAATACAACTATAGTCTGTTTTTTTTATTATGGTCAAAATGCACTAAGGAAGCCACGCCCCCTGCCTGCCCTTCTATTCTACGGGGCAGCTGATTGGTGCATTCCTCGTATCATCACTACCAATCACAGTATCTTCACTACTTAACAGCGCGTGACCACTGGACAGAGCAATCTTCACTACAGAGTGTGACAAAATCAAAAATCCCTCTGTAGTGAAGATTGCTCTGTCAGTGGTCACGCGCTGTTAAGTAGTGAAGATATTGTGATTGGTAGTGATGATACGAGGAATGCACCAATCAGCTGCCCCGTAGAATAGAAGGGCAGGCAGGGGGCGTGGCTTCCTTAGTGCATTTTGATCATAATAAAAAAAAAATAGACTATAGATGAATACACAACTAGATGAATACACGTACACACCAAAGGTGGGCACCGCAAACTAAAATCACTTCCGCAAACGCAAATCCGCAAACTTCAATCCTTAAGTTCCGCAACCGCAAGTCCGCAAATTTCTTGAAGTTCACACTTCTGCAACCGCAAGTCCGCATATCCGCAAACCAGTTATGATATTTTCTTTGGTTATAGTGCAAAAATAGATGTAAAACACTTTGTGGTAGTAAATTCATTTATTATTTACTAAATCACTTATGGCAATAATTATTGATATATATATATATATATACATATATATATATATATATATATATACATATATATAATATATATATATATAATATATTATATATATATATATATATATATATATATATATATATATATATATATATATATATATATATATATATATATATATATATATATATATATAAGTGAGTGGTCACTATGAGGGGTAGGTAAAATGTGAGCTTTAACATCTGTGGGGCGCTGAGTGGTAAGTATGAACAAAATACTAATATATATATATATATATATATATATATATATATATATATATATATATATATATATATATATAAATATATATAAATATATATAAATATATATATATATATATATATATATATATATATATATATATATATATATATATATATATTATATATATATATATAGTGTATATATAGTATATATATATATATGAGTGGTAAGTATGAACAAAATACTAATATATATATATATATATATATATATATATATATATATATATATATATATATATTATACTTAACTGGAAGCTAAGGGGTAATAATTAGTATAGGTACACTACACTTCAAATTATATTTATATGATATCAGACAGGGGCGTATTTAGGATCTTGAAACATTGTGGGCTAAGCCCAGCCTAGAGATCTTTAGATTTTTACCAGATAATTTTCTATATATTTATGAGTATAATGAATGTAATATGTGAGACACTGTGCTCTACCAAAAAGTTCCGATCCTTGGTTAGGATAACTTTCGCAACATGAAATGAAAATAAGATCAAGACAATCTGAGTTGGGGTTGAACTTCGTTATTATTTTTATTTTCATCAGCAGGAGTAAAACCCTAAGAAAAAGAGAACTTTGGCGTGATGAAGCAGTCATATAGATTGTATATTGCCAATGCTCTAAGGTACTGAAATCTAACCATTAATGGCTTTATAACATTTGCTTATATTGTGTGACAAATTAAGGGCTCATTTTGAACTGTGACAAAACTGTGTTCACTCTGTGTCTTGTCCATCTGATATTCTTTTCTTCACCTCTCGGGTCTCTTAGTGTCTCATTTACGTCGCACCCTCATCCCCTCTGTTCTCTCTTCCGTTTTCTCCGATCGCTCTTGTCCTGCTTTAAAAAAAAAATGCATCAGCTTAGGGGGCATTTTAGTGAAATAATGGGGACATCCGGATAAAAGCCCCAAAAAATTTTTTCGGCCTCTACGGCTCCTACTAGATTTTGAAGGGGAGCAAATGACCCATCACTCAATGGCTAAAAGGGAAGCTTTTTTATTATTTTAAATTTTCCGCATGTGGAAATTGGGGGAAAATGGTTTTTTTAAAAATAGCCCTAAGGAAGTTTTTTTGGATGAAATTATCTTATTATTATTTTTTTTAAAAACTCCAAACAAATTTTCCAATATGGCTGTAAAAAAAAACAAAAATTAAAATTTTATTCGTTTTAAACCCCCCGCGGACATCGCGAAATGCCATGTTTTATTACAGAACACGAATTAAAAAAACCCCTTGAAATTTAAAAAATGACAGTGGTTAATCTACTGGGGTCATTATGAAAAATAAGTATTCATTAAGTCATTATACAAAAACATTTTTCCTGTACAGCTCGGGAAATGCCATTCTTTTTTTAAAGCACCAGTACACAATGCGGGTTGTTCAAAATTTGTAATTTTTGTTCATTTCTCACATTTGCGCTGCCCGGTGCATTCCAGCTGGCTTTTTTGCATGAACATCCCCGCCACAACCTGCACACTTTTGCAGGCACACTTCCAAGTTTCACTTACAGCCTTTGCTGCCGCGGGTCGAGCTCCAGACAGGAACCCAGGACTTTTTTTCGCATCCTGTCCCCCCCCGCACCCTTCAGCATTTTGGTGTCTTTTGTTGGGCCCGGTGAAGGTTGTCCAGACCCCAGCCTGGTACACGCACCTTGGTGTGCTGCAGGGGGCCGTTGAGTTGGGGGAATTTTCTCCATCGTTCTGTTTTTCGGGAAAGAACGTTCCTTTTTGTTTCATTCACCGCACAAGGGGGCTGGTCTTGTCATTATAACGAGGGAATTTTTCCAGATCAATCCTGGAAATCCACGTTTTTGTGCATGTGGATGTTCCCGATAAAGTTGGGATCTGTGACTTGGGTATGGGCACCCATGTTCCCCAAAAAACCGACTTTTCCCCTTTCCAAAGAAAGAAGAAGTCGTATCACCCCTGTAAACTGTGGAACACTGGTAGCGCTGTGGATTCTCTTTCCCCAAGTCTACGATGGCTTTGAGTGAAAAAGGAAGTTCTTGCCCCTCCGAAGGCGACCAGATTCCCGATGGATCTTGCTGGCTAAAGTGATACTTTCCCCATGAGGGTGACAAAAACGCCTACCCCGGTCGTACCAAGCATTGGTGCTCCCTCTTAGGGATCTTTAAAGGACCCAATTCTTGTGTCTGCCCTTCGTGGTACATGGCGGCTCGGTGGTCAGTGCCCCTGAGACTAAGAGGCTCCCGATGTTGCAAAAACCTGCTTTCCCTCGGGGAAGGGAGTGGGTACTCTTTCTGTAGGAAATGAAGAGTTCTACTTGTTTGTGGGGGCACGCAGGAAATCGGGCAATTGCCTGGGACCTTGGTCTGGCCTGCCCCCCTTCCCTTTTACACCCTTTCCCCCCCTTTTCTTTTGGTTGATTCTTTGATCTGTTGTCCAGGGACCTGTCCCTACCACATTCTCTCATAGAGGTTTTCCCATAAATATATAATAAATAAAATATACTATAAATATTTATACTATAAAACAAAATTTTTTTAAGTGAAATTTTGCCGTTTAAAAAAAAATGGTTCATAGAGGCTTCTGAGTAATTGGTGTTTGTCTCCCCTCTCAAAATCATAGCTAGGACCCTTAGAAGCCGAAAAAAATTTGGTGCTTTTATCCGGGATGTCCCCATCCCCTTTAAAAACTGGTCCTTTGCGGGCCCGGGTACTATGCCAAATAACTCTAACCAATTTCTTGTTTCTGCTATGATTTTGTGTTGGCCCCAGACAGAGCTTATCTTATTTTTTTAAAAAAAAAAAAAGGCTCTTTGAGATCGGGGCATTCTAGAACTCGGGGGTACATCCCCCGGCCCCGGCCTAAATACCCTATGAATTATCAGTCCTTAACCCCAACTTCTCATTCAGAACCCTGGTGACAATTCTACTTGAGCGGGTTCATGTTCCCTTCTGAAGACCCAAAATCTCAAAATTTCGGAGGTCAGACTTGCTCTTTTGGCATTCATGAGTCCCCCCTCGGAGACAGTCTTCACGGGTGCAGACTGGGGGATGGCCGTGTTTTTATTTAAAAAACCATTTACCCAGGCGGCACGGGGAAAAGGGGGGGGAAAAATTGGCCCGCTCCAGCACTTGCCCTCTGCTTCTTGAGCAGCAACTCTCAAGCTCTTTTCCCCTCTTGTTGGGGGAGACGGGTAGAGTTGGGGCCCTCTGTCGGGGGGGTCCGGGCTCCTCAAAGGGTCCAGGACCGACCTAAAAGACGGTCCCCTCGACCTCACCACCTTTACCCGCCCCCCTGCTGGCGCTGCCGACTCCACCCCTCACGGGAACCGCGTTTTTCGCCTCACCTGTGCCTTCCTAAGAAGACAGGCCAACTACCACACCTGTGATAGATCTGGGGATCCCAGGGCTCATAGTGTTCCCAAAGGGGTCCTCCAGCCCTAACAAAAACCAAGACCCAAGACAAGTATGGCCCTGTACCCGTCAGTTTGCGGGGTTTTTTTTTACAAAAGCTTGCCCTCAAAATGGCCGCGCTCCCAAAAAACCCGTATGTGTGAAAACATTGATTTCTATCTATTAGGGGTTTGGGACTTTTTGCGTTGGGAAGTGCTTCCGCAAACGCAGACCGCAAACATTTACACTTCTGCAAATCCGCAAAAAGAAATTCGCATTCCGCAATTTGCGGAAGTGTTTGCGGAAGGCCCACCTCTTGTTTGGTGGTGTGTGTGTGGGGTCTTGTAAAAATGCTTAAAAGAAAAAAATTTTTAAGTTAGTCCCTCGTCTCGCCCGAGCATTAGTGCTGCCCTTTACTTTTCTCGTGGTGAACTTTTTTTGGTTCGCTTCGTCTCCTGGCAGCACATGTTTACAGGCAAGTCAGCGTGTCCGCCTCCTTTGCCTGGGGGGTCAAACCGGCACCATCGATTATATAAACCCCAATCATGGCAGGGGTGATTACGAGGGGATTTAAGTCATTAAAAATGCGCTTTTTCTGTACAGATTAATAATACAGAGGGGAAAAAACGTTCTATTCTTTTTTTTGCCAGTACCGTTAATCAAAACTACCGCATACAAGATTTTTTCCACCTCAAAAAATCAACCACTAACCACATTTTAGTTCAATCAAAACCACAACCCTGCAACCCACAAATTTCTATATCTTCTCCCCCCCCCCCCCCCACCCCCCGTACCTTCCCCTCCCCCCCCCAACCCCCAGCATTACCGTTCTCCACACGCCCACCTTCCACCCATAGTCAAAAAAAAACCTCCCCCCCCCCCCCCCCCACCCTGCATGTCTTCCCCCCTGTCAAGCACCCTTGTAACTTAGGAAAAAAGGAAGGGAAAAAATCTAGTAGGAATACAAAGGGAAAAAAAACAAAAAGCAACAGTCCTACTGGGCAAAAGGCTCCTTTTTGACCTTTTCTACCATATATTTTCTAGTGTTGGAGGTAAATAATGCAAAATTAAAAGGGTTTATCACTACCCACTGGGGACGCCGTATAAAAAAATCTTTTCTCAATTTGGCATGCCAAATTTTCCTATTAAAATGGAATTCTAAACTTGTATCTCTTTCCATTTTACATGTTGGGATCTTTCTTTTAAATCGCATTTTTTATTTCCCCCTTTTTCGAATACCCTTTAAAAGTACTAGTGTCCGGGTTGGTCCTGTGTATTCATATGCCCAAAATTAGTTCCAAATCTAGCTGGTAAAACCTTTTGTCTTGGTTCATCAGGGACTTACATTCCCCCCAATTTTGTCCACAGCCTTCTTTAAAAAACCCCCTTTTGGGGCCTAAACCCCTTCCCCCCCTTTTATGTTTTTTTTTCCCCCTTAGGGGGTGGAAAGGCCCAGGGGGCCCCGGTC
>JACEEZ010022173.1:49838-62338 GCA_016584305.1 Chionoecetes opilio
ACCTGGTCCTGCCTCCCCGCAGCGCCGCCACACACACACGCACCACCACCACGCGCCTCGCGCAGGGCCGTCGCCGCAGTATGTCGCCGCCATCCTCACCGCCGCCGCCGCCGCCGCCCAGGGAAGGCGACGCCCCTCAGACACACGTCCGCAACACGGCAGGCTTTGTGACGCAGACAAGACTCATGGAGGCTGCGAGACCTTACGTGGCAGACAGGCGCGCCGCGTCCCGCCTCAGGGCACAGCCAGGACAAGACGCCATCACCACCGCCACCACCACCGCCACCACCACCTCAACCACCGCCACCACCGCCACCACCACGACCACCGCCACCACCACCACCACCACCGCCACCATCGCCACCACCACGACCACCGCCACCACCACCACCGCCACGGAGGCGCCGCCGGGAAACCTCAACATTCCCTCCGTGGTGATCACCAAGGAGGAGAAAAGCTTGGTGAGCGCGTCAGGGCCTGAAGCAGCGGCCAGACACAGGGCGATACACACACAGAGGAGCCGCGTGGATGCCCCCGCCCCCTGCCCCGGCCACCCCGCCGTGCAGGTCTCCCTCAGCGGCAGCTCCACCGAGGACTCCAGCGGCCTGCTGTCCTCGCTGCACCGCTTTGTCAGGAAGACCACAAGCTCTAGCTCCACCGAGGAGGCGCCGCCGCAGCCCACCCTCAAGGAGCGGCTGGCCAAGAGGCTGTCCAGCGTCAGCCCCGAGGAACAGGCCTCCCCCGGCAGGAGGAAGACGCCCCCGGAGCGCCCCCCGCCCCCAAGGCTGCTGTGTGACAAGTTCAACACTTACGCCCACTACCTCACCGCAGACTCACCGCCCCTCACACCGCCCTCCCCGCCGCCCCCAAAGCCCCCCAGACTGTTCCAGATTCTGTCGGGGTACAGGAGGCCCGCGGGGGGCGTGGAGAGGCTGGCGGGGGGCTGTGAGCACCTGCAGCCCCACCACAACTACCGCCGCTACTCCCTCGTCGACAGCGACCTGGACATTATCTGCTCAGACCCATCCCTCCACCACCACCGCCAGGCCGAGGGTGACTCGAGCCCCGAGGAGGCGCCCCCCGAGGCCCTCTACACCTACACCAAGTTCCCGCTCGAGGGACACAGCGACGACGACTCCCTGGGCCTCGAGTATCCTTTGTCCCCCGAGGAGGAGGAGGAGGAGGAGGAGGTATTGTCTCTGAGCGGCGTGGTGTTGCAGGACTTGTTGCCGCCGTGCCCGCGACGACCTCCCTCCATCTCCCCACCGCCACCACCACCACCAGTCACGCCGCCACCACCGCCGCCTGTGTGTAGCGATCCTTCAGAGGGCGAGGAGGAGGACGCAAAGGACAAAAACAGGAGTGTAATAAAGAGGAGTAATAAGAAGACACAGGGCAATACGAACCAAGAGGCAGACGAGCGGGACCACCTGGCACGTGTCTCGCCTCTCCCCGCCTCTCACGACCCCGCCACGACCCCTGCCTCTCACGACCCTGCCACGACCCCTGCCAGCGAGTACGACGTGTGCGCCACCTGCAGCGGTCACTCCTCGTGGTCGTTTGGCACAGACGACCAGTGCGAGAGGGCGGCGCGGGAGGCGGAGGAACGACCCTGCGCTATTCACCCCAGGAACGCGACGAGCTTCAGGAGACACGACAAGACGGAAACCATTGAACTAAAACTAAAAAGTCCACCGAAAAGACTGGATTTACCCACCTCCTCCACCTCCACTGCCACCACCAGGAGATCCCTACAGGAGTCACCCACGCCAAGAGGTCGTTCGATTCTCACCCGGCAAGTCGCAACAAGGGAACTCTCTCCTGACGAAGAGAAGATGGTGTCCCGAGTGCAAATGTGTGACGGGCAAGAACACACTGAGGGAGGTGAGAGTGAGGAAGGGCGTGAGGTTAAGGACTCCTGTGTGCCTGTAGTGACCAAGCGCTCCCATCACACCTACGAGAAGAATGTGAGAGTCACGCCGGGTAAAAGCGACGCCTGGCGAAGTGGTCTGGCGGCGAGGACTAACTACAAGGCTCTCAGTCGATCTCAGGACAGCCTCGCGTCCTCGCCCTGCAGGAGCGAGGACACGACGACGCGCCTCAGGAAATATAAATGGAAGAGTCTTGAGTTTCAGGGACTAGAGGGCGAGGACGGGACGGAGGCTATGGAAGGAGGCAGCCTAATGCAGAAGTCGCTGAAGGGAAAACCAAAAGGAATCATTGTAGAAGACGATTTTGTGGAGAAATTAATGAAGCGAGCATCCGAGGCAACTGAGAATACTAATGAAGGAGGACACAAGGTCACTCCCTCCGTCAACGTCTCCGTCAGGCGTGATATTTTCACTTCCCACGCCCAAGAGACCCCAAAACCCGCCAGAGAGACTTCAAAACCCCCCCAAGAGACCCAAAAACACGCCCAAGAGACTCAAAAACCCGACCCAACACCCCGAGGGACTATCTCCACCACCCCTTCCCCAGTGCCCATGCCCCGGTGTGCCCCAGTACCCAAGCCTCACCCTGCCCCGAGGATGTACAAGCCCCTATCAACACCTCCATCCCGACCATCCTCAGCCCTCTCTACAGCCTCAGACAAGCCCTTGGTCAACGTGTTCTTTGAGAAGCTACTGGAGAGTCACGCTACGCCGGGCCTCTCACACGCTCTCTCACGCTCCGAGACCCACCTGACGAAGGACAGCACGACCCACAACGCTGAAGAAGACGCTGTAGAAGACGTTAGAGCATGGAAAATGAAAACCTCACTTGACTCATCGACATTCAGCGACTCACCATCCATGTGTGAGTCATACAAGAGTGAGTCGTACCTCTCACACCCACGACACGTCACTTCACCTACACAGCAACGACCACAACTCAACGACCTCCGCCGATCCGTCTCCTGCGACCGAATACCTACCACCCATGACCCTCGATCTCGACCCCGATCTCGACATCTTACACGAGCCAACGCCATTGTTTCTAGTGACGACGACGGGCGTGGGTTGGAGGGCGTGGGGAGGACGGAAGGGCGTGAGGGTCTGTGGGTGCGAAGGGCCTCTGACTCCCTCCTGACGGGTTCCAAAGGGCATGGCGGCGCCCCCCGAGGACACCGCAGGGACACTGGGTACTCTGGTGATACGGAGGATGATGAGGTATGTGTGTGTGAGAGAGAGAGAGAGAGAGAGAGAGAGAGAGAGAGAGAGAGAGAGAGAGAGAGAGAAAAGAGAGAGAGGTAAGGATAGGTTTTGAGATGGAAAAGGACTAAATTGACTGAATTAGGAGGTTTGGTTGCGAGAGAGAGAGAGAGAGAGAGAGAGAGAGAGAGAGAGAGAGAGAGAGAGAGAGAGAGAGAGAGAGAGAGAGAGAGAGAGAGAGAGAGAGGGGGGGGGTAGAAACAGACAAACAAACAGATAGACACAATGGCACACACACACACACACCACACACACACACACACACACACACACACACACACACACACACACACACACACACACACAGTTGACCTCACAATACCTCACTCCCCCCCTCATTAACTTGACACCCCCTCCCTCCCCCTCGCCCTCCCTCCCTCCCTCCCTCCCTCCCTCCCCCCTTCCCTCCCCTCCCCTCCCCTCCCCTCCCTCGACCATTTAAGAGGGAAATTTTTAGAGGACAAAGGAGAGAGAAGAGAGAGAGAGAGAGAGAGAGAGAGAGAGAGAGAGAGAGAGAGAGAGAGAGAGAGAGAGAGAGAGAGAGAGAGAGATACGCCGGAAGTAGTCAAAAGGCATCTATTATTTTGTGCACTATTAGCAATGCACAATACATTACAACACTTTACTGCAACGCTACGCAATACAGGGTCATGTTATATCTATAGGGGATTATTATTAGTAGTAGTGGTAGTGGTAGTAGTAGTAGTAGTAGTAGTAGTGGTAGTAGTAGTAGTGGTAGTAGTGGTAGTAGTAGTAGTAGTAGTAGTAGTAGTGGTAGTAGTGGTAGTAGTAGTAGTAGTAGTAGTGGTAGTAGTGGTAGTAGTAGTAGTGGTAGTAGTAGTAGTGGTAGTAGTGGTAGTGGTAGTAGTAGTAGTAGTGGTTGTAGTAGTGGTAGTAGTAGTAGTGGTTGTAATAGTAGTGGTAGTAGTGGTAGTAGTGGTAGTAGTAGTAGTGGTAGTAGTGGTAGTGGTAGTTGTAGTAGTGGTAGTAGTAGTAGTGGTTGTAATAGTAGTGGTAGTAGTGGTAGTAGTGGTAGTAGTAGTAGCAGTAGTGGTAGTAGTAGTAGTGGTATATATAGTAGTGGTAGTAGCAGTAGTAGTAGTAGTAGTAGTAGTGGTACTAGTAGTAGTAGTGGTGGTAGTAGTAGTAGTGGTAGTAGTACATACAACAGTGGTGGCTGGGTCTGCTGTTTGTGCAGAATGTGGGGATAGCACAGGTGAGCACAGGTGTCCATGTATGCTTTTCTATGTACTTTGATACTATGTCCCCTAATGGGCCTGTACTTTGTTCTTGGTTTTTTGTTTTTGCTCTCGTACTTAACTCCTTCTCCCTGGCTTGTTCTTATTGCTTTGTTTTTTGTCTGTATGCCACCGGCGAGAATAAAATTATTGTTATTATTATTATTATAAGAACATAAAAAAATAAGGAAGCTACAAGAGGCCGTGAGACCTACACTCTTAATATTGAGTTTTTTTAATATTGGGTTTTCTTAATATTGAGTTTTTTTAATATTGAGTTTCTTGGTATTGAGGTTTTTTAATATTGAGTTTTTTTAATATTGAGTTTTTTTAATATTGCGTTTTATTAATATTACGTTAATAATATTGCGTTTTTTTAATATTGCGTTCTTTTTAATATTGAGCTTTTTAATATTGCGTTTTTTTAATATTGCGTTTTTTTAATATTGATTTTTTTTAATATTGCGTTTTTTTAATATTGCGTTTTTTTAATATTGCGTTTTTTAATATTACGTTTTTTTAATATTGCGTTTTTTAATATTAGGTTTTTTTAATATTGCGTTTTTTTAATATTGCGTTTTTTAATATTACGTTTTTTTATATTGAGTTTTTTTAATATTGAGTTTTTTTAATATTGAGTTTTCTTAATATTGAGTTTTTTTAATATTGCGTTTTTTTAATATTACGTTTTTTTAATATTACGATTTTTTAATATTGCGTTTTTTTAATATTGCGTTTTTTTAATATTGAGTTTTTTTAATATTACGTTTTTTTAATATTGCGTTTTTTTAATATTGCGTTTTTTTAATATTGCGTTTTTTTAATATTGCGTTTTTTTAATATTGCGTTTTTTTAATATTGTGTTTTTTTAATATTACGTTTTTTTAATATTGCGTTTTTTAATATTACGTTTTTTTAATATTGCGTTTTTTAATATTACGTTTTTTTAATATTACGTTTTTTAATATTACGTTTTTTTAATATTGAGTTTTTTTAATATTGAGTTTTCTTAATATTGAGTTTTTTTAATATTGAGTTTTTTAATATTACGTTTTTTTATATTGAGTTTTTTTAGTATTGAGTTTTTTTAATATTGAGTTTTTTTAATAATGAGTTTTTTTAATATTGAGTTTTTTTAATATTGAGTTTTTTTAATATTGAGTTTTTTTAATATTGAGTTTTTTTAATATTGAGTTTTTTAATATTGAGTATTTTTTATATATAGTTTTTTTAATATTGAGTTTTTTAATATTGAGCTTTTTAATATTGCGTTAATAGTAGTAGTAGTAGTAGTAGTAATACATGTAGTAGTAGTAGTAGTAGTAGTAGTAGTAGTAGTAGTAGTAGTAGAGAGAGAGAGAGAGAGAGAGAGAGAGAGAGAGAGAGAGAGAGAAGAGAGAGACACGTGCTCTATATCTCGTCGCGTACCACCACATCACACACTATCATCAGGGAGATAACCTACATACCGAACCGCAAGTGTGTGTGTGTGTGTGTGTGTGTGTGTGTGTGTGTGTGTGTGTGTGTGTGTGTGTGTGTTGTGTGTGTGGACCATAAAACATGTGTACTTTTCATGTAATACCAGTCTACACTACTACTACTACTACTACTACTACTACTACTACTACTACTACTACTACTACTACTACTACTACTTTTTCTACTACTACTACTACTACTACTACTACTACTACTACTACTACTACTACTACTACTACTACTACTACACTACTACTACTTCTTCTACTACTACTACTCTACTACTACTAACTACTACTACTACTACTCTGCTACTACTACTCTACTACTACTACTACTACTACTACTACTACTACTACTACTTGCTACTACTACTACTACTACTACTTCTGCTACTACTACTACTACTACTACTACTACTACTACTACTACTACTACTACTACTACTACAGGAAATTCAGCTTTACCTGTATCTCATTATCACATCTGTCTACCTTTCACCTATAGAACCACACACACACACACACACACACACACACACACACACACACACACACACACACACACACACACACACACACACACACACACACACACACACACACACACACACACACACACACACACACACACACACACACACACACACATATATAGGAAAAAATGTGGTATCAATCTTTGTTCAGGTTAATTTTTTTGTTGCTAGTTTATGGATGAATAAATAAATAAAGTTTATGATAGGTTTATGCGTGTGTTAGGAATGTTTTTTTTATTGTAATACAAGTTAAAGGCTTTGTTTCTAACGTGGCATTGAAATTACTTACTGGGCAATGAGAACGTAAGAACATAAGAACCTAAGGAAGCTACAAGAGGCTGGGAGACTTGCACGTGGTAGTTCCTGTTACTTAACACTACCGACATCCACCTTTCATCCCCATCCATGAATTTATCCAGTCTCCTTTTAAAGATCCCTATTGACTCCGCACTAACTACCTGTCTACTGAGTCCATTCCAATCATTTACCACCCTATTTGTGAACCAGTTTCTCCTTATTTCCTCTTCCAATTATTTTTCCACCCTTTTTGAAATGTTTTTTTTTATCAAAACTTTTTTTTCCAGCTTGAAATGAAATTTTTTGTGTGACTTCAACTTTTCCTTTGTTTGCAATCTTGTTTATATTTTTATTTTAGTGGTGTTGAAATGTTTTTTAGGTGTTTGAGGGGCTAGAACTCACTCACTCACTCACTCACTCACTCACTCACTCACTCACTCACCACCCACCCACCACCACTCCTCCCACCCACCACCCACCCACCCACCCACTCACTCCTCACCACTCATCACTCACTCACTCACTCACTCACTCACTCACTCACTCACTCACTCAAACTCGACTCACCCACCCACCCACCCACCCTCCCACCCCACCCACTCCACCCACCCACCCACTCACTCACACATCCTCACTCAATCACTCACTCACTCACTCACTCACTCACTCACTCACTCACTCACTCACTCCCGTACTGTAAAAACTTCGTAGAACTAAACTCGGTAGGAAAAACGGTGGATTATTTTTACGTGGATATTTTGGATGCGAAAGAATGTTAGACGAGTAAGATTTGAACACATTAACACTCTCTCTCTCTCTCTCTCTCTCTCTCTCTCTCTCTCTCTCTCTCTCTCCTCTCTCTCTCCTCTCTCTCTCTCTTCTCTCTCTCTCTCTCTCTCTCTCTCCACTGTATAATCCACTGTATCTCTTCTTATACTTGCTAATGATAAAAACTACTAAACTAAATACTATATATACACAAAAAGGTAGAATTTTTGTTATATACTTCTATTGCGAAAAAAAACGGCTTATGGAACTGTCGCCGAAACACCAACCCAGAACTCTCGCCGACATTGGAACACTCACCGACGTGTACATTTTCGGCGGCAGTTCAACTTGTAATATATGAAAAGGAATCTAACCTAACCTAACCACATAACCTAACCTAACTATTCAGGCTATTGTTGGTATTTAATCCCTGACTGCAGAAACACGGGTAATGAGAACACTCGTCGACGTCGGCGAGTGTTCCTATCGGCGACAGTTCCAGGTACCAAAAAAACAAGGCATACTGAATGAAAAGTTTCGTAATGCATTTGTGGTTTTGTACGAAAGTTTGTGAGAAAAGATCGAATTTCTGGGAACCTCTTGAACGGAAGTCGTCAAAGGGTTGCGTTGGGGAGGTGGGGGAGGAAGAAAGGGTTGGGGTAGGGGGGTTTTGGGGGTTGTAGGAGTGGTTGGAGGAGGGTTGGGGGTGGGTGGGGTGTAGAAGAGAGGAGGAGGAGGAGGAGGAGGAGGGAGAGGGAAGGAGGTCTCAGGTCTGTCTCCGCTAGCCACCCGTCTCTCCCTTCCCTTCCCCCCCTCTCTCTTTCTCTCTCTCTCTCTCCAGTCAGTGTCTTTCAGTGACTGGTGAGGTGTGGGCGTGATCGCTGGTCCCCGCCATGGTGTGAGGGCGTGAGGGTGTGCGCGGGCGTGGGAGAGCCGCCCTAGTGTACCATGGGCGGGATTACCAGACTCTGTGGCGAAACAGTGGGCGTGAAAAAGTGAAGTGAAGAAAAAATAGTTTGTTTGTTACTTTGTGTGTTTAGTGAGGCGATTGTTACCTGGATAGCTAAGGTTCGTAGAGACAGGTGTGTGTGTGTGTGTGTGTGTGTGGGGTGTGGTGTGGGGGCGGTGTGGTGGTGGGGGGGTGGGGGGGTGTGTTGGGGGGTTCCATGTTGTGGGGTGGGGGTGGTGGTGGTGTTTTGTTTGTTTTTGTGTGTTTAGTGAGGGTTGTTTGGTGTGGTTGTGGGGTGTGTGTGTGTGTGTGTGTGTGGGGGTGTGTGTGTGTGTGTGTTGTGTGTGTGTGTGTGTGGTGGTGTGTTTTGTGTGTGGGGTGTGTCATTCACCCATGATCTTGTCCACGCAAGTCTGACTCACGATCGCCAGTTTCAGCCTCCCAGTGCGAGCTTGGAGCTCATTATTGCCGATCTTTGGGTAATGCTGGGACCTCACACACCACACACCCACATCCCCTAGCTCAAGGGGGATAGTAACCGCCCGAATTTGTCAGTGGAAAATCCCCGGGAGCAGTGAGGATTCGAACCGGCTTCCACAGAATGGCAGGCCAGGAACCTATCCACTGGACCATCGCGCGGTTTGATCACGCGCGTATGGGGTGTGTGTGTGTGTGTGTGGGAGGAGGGATGCAGATGAGTGTGTGTGTGTGTGTGTGTGTGTGTGTGTGTGTGTGTGTGTGAGGGGGGTAGGGGGGTTTGTCCCTTACCGGAAGTTACCGTGGGAATTTTTTTTAGGGGAGGAAATAATGTGGTCTTGTGAAGCACAGGTTATGTACACACAGACGCACGTACATGTGGTTGGGGTGTGTTGGGGTGTTGTGTGGTGTGTGTGGGGGTGTGTTGTGTGTTGTATCGTTTGTTTTGTTATTTTTATTATTGGAAGTTGCCCATAGGGTGTTTTAATGTTACTATCTTCCGTTTATATTTAGTAGTCGTAGTATAGTATTTAGTATTTATTTAAGTAGTAGTATATTTATTTAGTTAGTAGTTAGTAGTAGTAGTAGTAGAAAGAGGAAGAGGAAGAGGAAGAGGAAAAAAAAGTGAATTACTGTCTTCTTAATCTTCCTTTGTTGTGTTTTTTTTAGCATAATTTATTTCTTTTTTTTTCTTTTCGTTCTAACTCTTAAATCATCCTTCCTTCCTTCCTTCCTTCCTTCCTTCCTTCCTTCCTTCCTTCCTTCCATTCCTCTTCCTCTACTTGTTTCCTCCTCCTTCTCTTCTCTCTCTCCTCTTCCTCCCCATTCCTCCTGAATTTTGGAGGAGGAGGAAGAGAGGAAGGAAGATAAATAGGATGACCTTTTTCTTCCATACGTGATGTTATGTGGAATACATAGGAATAACAGACACCAGGAGACCTATTGGTCCATAACTATCTGTTGTACTACATACTACTAACTATCAACTACTTGTAAGAAAACAGTTGGAAAATGATACCATGTCCCTAAAGAAGATAGGAACATGGAAGTTTCGTAGTGAGGAATGATAGGATATGAAATATACTAACTGTATATCACTATCACTAATCGATCCGGGGGACTATAATATGAATTCGCAGGGCACTATCAATACACATTTACTTTACAGTGCGCGTCAAGTCTGTTTTTAAATGTAGTTATTGTGCTGGCTTCGACAACATTTGCTGGTAACTTGTTCCATCGATCAACAACTCTAACATTGAAATAATTTTTACGGAGATCTGTGATGCAACGTTGACCGTTTAGTTTTAAACCGTTATTTCTTGTTGTCACTTGAGGAGAAAGTTCGAATAGGTTCTCTTGATTAATGACATCAAATTCTTTTAGGATCTTAAAGGTTTCGATCAAGTCTCCACGGATTCTACGATCCTTTAAGGAAAACATATTAAGTTTCCGCAGTCTCTCTTCATAAGATGAATTTCGCAGAGATGGAATTTGTTTGGTTGCTCTTCTTTGCATTGATTCCAATTTGGCTTGATCTTTTACGAAACAAGGCGACCAGAATTGGACGGCATATTCTAAGTGCGGCCTAACCAAAGACGTGTATAATCGTGTCATTACTTTCGGAGTTTTATGTTCAAAGTTGCGTTTAATGCAGCCCAACATCATATTCGCCTTTTTACTGGCAGCTAGGCAATGCGGACTGGTTTTAAGATCGTTACTGATGATGACACCTAAATCCTTTTCCTGCTGAACTTCAGTTAACGATTTATTTTGCATTTGATAGTTATATTTGAGGTTATCGTTGCCTATATGCATTACTTTACATTTATCGGAATTGAATTTTAATAGCTATTTATCACTCCAATCTGATAGTTTGTCGAGATCACTTTGTATGAGTTCGCAGTTTTCTCTAGTATATGCTTTACCGCCTAATTTGGTGTCATCTGCAAATTTCAATATTTTAGATACAAGTCCGCAGTCCAGATCGTTGATATATATCAGAAAAAGAGTAGGACCCAAGACCGAGCCCTGAGGCACCCCACTAGTGACATCTAACCAATCAGACGCCTCGCCATTTATTACTACCCGTTGTTTACGATTTGAAAGGCAATCGCCAATCCATGAACATAACTGCTCTCCTAAGCCATGTGCCCTTAGCTTGGTCAAAAGTCGCTTATGGGGAACTGAGACACTATTTTATCCCGCAATATTTTCTCAAATAGTTTAACAATCACAGACGTTAGACTAATTGGGCGATAATTACTTGCGAGGCTCTTACTCCCTTTCTTGAATATCGGTGTAGCATTAGCTAATTTCCACATACTAGGAACATTTTTGTCCATTAGCGATTTGTTGAAAATAATCTTTAATGGGAGCGAAAGTTGACTGTGACATTCGCGAAGTAATGTCGGCGAGATTTCGTCAACCCCCACGGATTTTGCTGGGTCAAGTTTCTGCAAATACTTTGATATTTCGTCTACTGTTATCTCTCCTATTACCAATCTATCAGTTTTGAGTCCCGCAAATATGTTTACTGGTTCTGGTAATGGAGCTTCGCCTTCTTTAATAAATACCGCATTAAAGTAATCATTGAGTACGAATGCCATACTCTTATTATCATTTACCAAGATGTTATTCTTATCTTTCAGTGGCCCAATACTTGTTTTGACGTTTTTCTTACTTCGAACGTATTGAAAGAACCTTTTTGGGTTTGATTTGGATTTCTTTGCAATTTTTTCTTCATACTCACGCTTTTTAGAATTAATTCATCCTTTGCAACGACGCTTTACGTCATTGTATTCTCTAGAATCGCAGTCTGCATTTGATCGCTTGTAAACTTTATACGCTCGGCGCTTACTGCCGATGATTTGCTGAATCTCATTAGTCATCCAACTGGGTCTGTTTATGATATTCAAACGTTTTCTTACTATAGGAACATATTTTCAACAACCGATTGGAGTTTATTTGTGAATAGATTACACATGTTTTCGGCGTTATTATCATTTAGTAGGTCAATCCAATCTACTTCGCTTAGTACCCTGCTGATCTTCGTGAAATCTGCTTTATTATAATTGGGAACTAATAACCGATTTTCTGTGATGTCTACGTTGCAATTTATGCCGCATCTGATTAACCTGTGATCACTGTTTGCCAAATGTTCACCTATATCGCAGTAATCAATCAGATCAATGTCTGTAGTGAAAACTAAATCTAGTGGAGGAGAAGGAGGAGGAGGAGGAGGAGGAGGAGGAGGAGGAGGAAGAGGAGGAGCTTAAATATATCAACTTTAAAACTGCCTTCCATTCAAAACCCATTATCGTACACACCCAAAAGTACGACAATTCTGCATCCCGATACTTTGTTGTCCCGTGACGTCACCGATGTAAACAAAGGCAGCCAGCCAATCCCGTGAGCCCGTTCTCTCTCCCTTAGCCAATCAGGTGACAGAATGAACTTGTGGAAGTAAATATAGAAATAAGATGGGAGGAGGGAAGATAAAGAAGAAATAGGAGGAAATAAGAAAAGAAATAGGGAAAAATAAGGAAGAGAATGAAAATAGGTAA
>JACEEZ010022173.1:64838-87338 GCA_016584305.1 Chionoecetes opilio
TCTTGGCGTGAAGGGTTAATTGAAAGTGGGACTGACTGATTAAAATTGAGCTGTGAATGTACAATTGACTGCCTTCATGTAATCAGTCAGTCACACTAGCCATCAATTAACCCTTCACGCCCAGATATTTCCTTTGCTATAAAAAATTGTTTGTCCAGCCATACAATTACGAAAAGTAACTTAATACAGTAAACTTTCTCTAACTCGAACCCGTATACTTCAAGCTGCGGATAATTCGACCTGTTTCAGGCCAGTTCAAATTTTTCAATAGCTTTCCATAATTGGAGTAAGTTTGAATTATCCTTAGCCTTACTAGTGGGAGTCGCGATCTCTTCCATGCGGTGCGTGCCGCGGCTGCCCAGCGTGATCTGATATATGGAAATTATCGTATAAATACGATAGGCGGAGGAGGAAGGCGGGCGGGGGAGGAGGAAGAAGGGGAGAAGAGGGGGAAGGGGGGGAGGGGAAGGAGGGACGAGGAGGAGGAAGGAGGGGAGAGGGGGAGGACAAGGAAGGAGGTGGGACAAGGAAGGGAGGAGAGGAATACATAGGAATACATAGGAATAACAGACACCAGGAGACCTATTGGTCCATAACTAGGGTATCTGTTGAACTACATACTACTAACTATCAACTACATGTAAGAGGACAGTTGGAAAATGATACCATGTCCCTAAAGAAGATAGCAACATGGAAGTTTCGTAGTGAAGAATGATAGGATATGAAGTATGCTAACTACAACTACCACTAACACTAATCGATCCGGGGGACTATACTATGAATTGAGGAGGAGGAGGAGGAGGAGGGTTACAAAGGATTACAAAGGAAACAAACAGCAACAGACCAATAGGTCCTTACAAGGCTGTTTGCTTTAACTACGCTACACTAACCAGATAATAAGAGAGAAAGGATAGGAAAGTAGAAGGCTCCTCCCCACCCACCCATCTCTCCAGCCAAAGCTGGTCGGAAATGAAGTGATACCATGCAATATAGAAAAACTGCATGGAATTTGTGAGGAAAGTTGAAAACTGTAATCTATGGCTAACTACTACTATGTTTGTGATGGTAGGTTTAGTGCTTGATAGATAGGTCATGTTATGTGTGTTTTGTAATGGGGGGAAAACACATTTGTGGGGGGTTCAAAGGGGGGTGCGGCAGCCTTCCCTTTTGGCGCTTTTTTTGGGAGGCAGCAGTCAATCGGGGCCCCCAGTTTCCCGTGAAAAATCCAACTGGGGTTAAAGTGCCCTTTTCCCCGTAGGACGGCCGTGCCCCTTAAAATTGCCCCCTGAAACCCGGGACCCCAAAAGGTATAAAAAACCCCGATGGTGGTAATAACGACGGGGCCCTTACTAAACCCCCACAGCCCGTCCGGGTCAAAAGAGGGGGAGGAGGGGGGGGGAGAGAAAACTTAAAAAGGGTAGTTGGGGGAGGAGTCGAGGGCCGTGCACGTAAAGACACTGCCTTGGGGTTTAAAGAAGGTTCGTTAGTTAGGTAGTTAAGGGGAGTTTGGGAAGTTTGTTTGAAAGATAAAACCCCAAAGGTTTTTTCCATAGGGAAATTAAAAAAAAAAAGGGGGGAAGTTTTAAAAAAGGGGGAAGGCGGCGAGGGACTAAAATTTGTGGGCTTTTAAATTTAGGAGGGGGGGAAAGAGATATTATTTTTTAAAAAAGGGTAGGGAGAATTTTTTGAAAGGGTTGGAGATGCCCCGGGGAAGATATAAAGGGAAATGGGGGGGGGGGATTTTATTGGGTGCAGGGGGGAAGGGGGAGGGGGGGGATTCCCATAGGATTACATAAAAAACAAAAACCCCGGGGCCCACCAAAAAGGAAGACCGGGAAAAACCCCTATTTTGGCCCATAACTGGGGGATCTGTTGTATAAACATTTTACTAACTATAAAACTACTTGTAAAAAAACAGTTGGAAAATGTACCATTTCTCTAAAAGGAATAAAAACCTGGAATTTTCAGATTCCCAAAATGTTTAATATGAAAAATACTAACTACAACTAACCACTACCCCAAAACAAATGGTGGGGGGGGGGACTAGATACAAAAACGCCTATAAATACCCTTACTTTAAAAAGTGGCTTTAAAGTCTTTTTTTGATGTATTTTATTGTGTTTGGCCCCACAACATTTGCGGGTAACTTGTTCCATCAATAAACCCGACTCAAAACTTTTGAAAAAAATTTTTTAGGGAGAGGGGTGTGAAAAAGTTGCCTTTTTATTTAAAAAAAAAACCTTATTTCTTTTTTTTGCATTTGATTTGAAAGCTCGAATAGGTTCTTTTTGGTTTTAATGACACCCAAAACCTTTCAGGATCAAAAAAAGGTTTTCTATAAAGACCCCACGGTTTTCTACGACCTTTAAGGAAAACTTTTAAAGTTTCCGCAGCCCTTTTCTTTCATAAATAAAATTTTCGCAGAGATGGAATTTTTTTGGGTTTTGCTCTTTTTTGGCAATGACCTTTTGGGGCTTGATTTTTTTAACGAAACAGGGCCCCCCAAAAAATTGAACGGAAAAATTTTCCCCAAGTGGGCCAAACCCCCAAGGGGAACGTGTAAAATTTGGTTTCAATTACTTTGGGATTTTATGTTCAAAGTTCGTTAAAAAAGGGCCCAACCCCCTATTTCCCTTTTTTTATGGCGCTGGGCCAATGCGGTTTGGTTTTTTAAAAAAATCTTTTACTGATGATGAAACCCTAAACCCTTTCCCTGCTGTACTTCATTAAAGGGGGGGGGGATTTTTTTTTGCATTTGATATTTTAAATTTTAGGTTATCTTTTGCCTATATCCCTTTACTTTACATTTTTTTATCGGAATTAAATTTTTAATAGATTTTTACACTCCAATCTGATTTTTTTGCCGAGATAACTTTTGTCTGAGTTCCCCAGTTTTTTTCCTTAAAAAATGCTTTCCCCGCCAAATTTTTGGGTCATCTGCAAAATTTCGATTTTTTAGAATACAAGTCCGCAGTCTAGATCTTTGATATATATCAAAAAAAAAGATTTAGGACCCAAAAAACCGGGACCCCTGGGGCCCCCCACTAAAACATCAAAAACCAATCAGATCCCTCGCCATTTTTTAATTTATTACCCCGTTTTTTTACGTTTAAAAAGCCCAATCGCCAACCCATGAAAAAATTGGGCCTCCTAAGCCATGCCCCCCTTAGCGGTCAACGGGCGCGGGGGAAAAAACGTATCAAAAAAGCTTTCTGAAAATCAAGGTATTTAAAACCCCGGGGGGAAAAATTTTTAGCGCCCCCATTTTGAATAAATGACATTAAAAAAATCCAGAAAGGTTTTTTAAAAGGCAGGATCTTTTTTTTCGAAACCCAAATCGGGGAGTTTAGTTTGAGTTTTTTTCATCGGGGAAGAGACACTATTTTTTTCCCGCAATATTTTTCTCAAATTTTTTAACCCAATCACGGGTTTAAAAACTAATTGGGGCGAAAATTTATTTTTGCGGGGGTTTTTTTACCCCCTTTTTCTTAAAATTCGGTGTAACTTTGCAAATTTTCCCCCTACTAGGAAAAATTTTTTAATCGGGTTAGGGGTTTTTAAAATCTTTAATGGGAGGAAATTTGACGGGTGAAAATTCGCGAAGTAGTCGGGGGGGCGACATTTTGGGGTCCCCCCCCACGGTTTTTTGTTTTGTTGGGTAAATTTTTCAGAAAATATTTTGTTTATTTCGTCTACTGTTTTTTCCCCTTCATTCCCGGGGTTATCCCCCCCTTTTTGGGAGCCCCCTCTTTTAATTTTTCCCTTTTTTAGGGTTTTTCTGGAAGGGGAGCTTCCCCCTTTTTTAAATTTTAAATCCAGCATTAAAAGTAATAAATTGAGTAACGAACCCCCCATACTCTTTTTTCCCCATTTACCAAGATATTTTTTTATTTTTTTAAAGGGGCCCCAAATTTATTTTTTTTTGTTTTTTTTTCTTATTTCGAAGGGGGTTTTGAAAAAACCTTTTCGGTTTTGATTTGGTTTCCCTTTGCAATTTTTTCCCCTTCATCCTAAACCCCCGCCTTTTAAAAAAAGACTTAATTGGGTTCCTTTTTGGGGCAGCGACTTTTTTAAGTCATTGTTTTCTCTAGAATGGGAAGTCTGCTTTTTGACGTTTTTAAATTTTTGTTGGGGCTCGGGGGGCCCTTTCTCCAAAATAAATTTGGGTTGGATCCTTTATTCACCAAAGGGGGGCCCCCCCCCTTTTTAAAATGTTATTAAAAAACTTTTTCCTTTACCATGGGAAAATTTTTTTTTTTCCCACCACCGATTGGAGTTTATTAGTGAAATAAAATTACCATTTTTTTTCGGCGTTTTCCCCTTTTTAGTAGGTCAACCCAATTCAACCCCGCTTATCCCCCCATTCCCAAATCTTCGTAAATCTTTTTTTAAATTATAATTTGGGCTAAAAAACCCGTTTTTCTGTGTTTTCCCTACATTGAAAATTTATGCCGCATCTAAATTGGGCCCTGTGATCAGGTTTCCCCAAAATTTTCCCCCTTATCGCATAATCAATAGATCAATTTTGGGTAGTAAAAAACAAAAATTAGGAAAACTTTTATCCCTTGTTGGGCTCCCCCAGGGACCACATGTTTTAAAATATATTTTCTTTTCCTTTTACAAGCAATCGCATACCTTCTCATCAGCAAAAAATTATTTCCATTTTTAATATGAGGAAATTTTAAAAATCTTCCAAAAAATTGTTTTTTGGATTATTTTTTCACAACTGACTTTATCTTTTCATACAGGAGGTCTACTTCCGTATTAGTTTGGGGAAGGGACGATATATTGTCCCAATATTTAGAAATTTTAAAACCGTTTAGGTTAATTTTTTGCTTTAAACTAATCATAATGATTTTTTTTTACTTTATCGATTTCGTTTGCTTGCAAATTTTTTTAATTTTAAGAATGAAAACCCCCACCTTTTTATGCGTGGGGGAAAAAATTTTGGGGAATTTTTCTATAGCCTGGAAGGGCTATTTCAGCAAATAAAATGTTTATCTTTTTGTTTTTAAAACCCAACCCCTCAGTGATCGGCGAATTTTGGCGTTTTCGGCAACAACGTATGCTAAAAAATTCGTTTACGCTTTAAAAAATGTTTTGGGCATTTGTTTAAAGAGAAATTTTAAAATTTCCTTAAATTTTTGGTTTTGGAAACCCTTTTTGCGTGAGGGTTTCCCGGGCCGGGGCCCAAACGGTCCTGTTACGGGGGGCGCTTGATTAGTTCCCTTTGATTAGTATTTGGGGGGGAAAAGGGGGACGGTGCCCACGTTGCTGTGGGGTAAAAAAAGGGGTTAAAGGGTGATGCTGCTACCCCCCGCCCCTCGTCGTTTTTTGATCTGTAAGAGGAAACTTTGTCATTTGGGGTCCCCAAAAAGTGCATGGCCCCACGGGGCTGAGGTTGGGGTCCCTCTCCCCAAACCCGGATGGGGAAACCTCAACCAGGAAAGGGATCCTCGTAGAAATTATCCCCGAAGTTTTTCGAAGTCTACATTCTCCTGTGCACAAAAGACCTCAGGGCGGTTATTTGCGCTGAACGCCTTATCGTAAAAAACGTTGGCCTCCCCCTTTTTCTGGGGAGAATTCCCGAAATAAGATATATTAGTTTTAGTCTTGAATTTTCCCGGGTTTAACTTCCTGTACTTGTCCAGAATTTTTTCAGATCCGCTTAAAGTACAGTCTGGGTTTCCTTTCAGGTGACATAGAGAGTGTTTTCGTTTAGTGTTTTTTGTGACGTCATCGGAAGGGGTTTCAAAGATGTCGTCGAGTCTGGCTCCTGGGAAAAAAAGAAAACGCTTCCTTTTGTCACTCGTGACCCCCACCACAAAAATCCACCAGTTGTCCTCGGAGAATTGAGCCCATCCTTGGTCCGGGGTTTCGTCCCTTTCCTTTATTTTCGCCAAGAAACCCGAAAAAATTTTTTGTAAAGGGTTTTTATCGGTAGGGGCCCTTTACTGTGTTTTTCGTCGTGGGTCCCCGCCTTCGGAAACAAAGGGGGCCCGGGGGAAAGGGAAAAACGAGGGAGCGGGGGAAAGGGGGAGGGGGCCCGGCCCTAAGGGGGTGAGAAGGGGGAGGAAAGGGGGAGGAGGAGGATGAGGAGGAGGAGGAAAAGGGGAGGAGGAGGGGGAGGAAGGGAAAGGGGGAATTAGGGGGGGAAAGGGGGGGGGGGGGGGAGGAGGAGGGGGGGGAAAGGGGGAAAGGGGGAGGTGGTGGGGGGGAGGGGGAGGGTGGAGGAGGAGGAGTAGGGGGTAAAGGGGGGGGGTAGGAGGGGGAGGGAAGGGGAGGAAAGGGGGGGGGGCAAAGGAGGAGGAGGGGAGGGGAGGAGGAGGAGGGCGCAAAAGGTAGGGGTGTGTGGGGGGTGTCGGGAGAGGAGAGGTAGTAAAATTTTAGAGGTACTAAGGATGAGGGCCGGGAGAAAATGTGGAGGCAGTTTTGCTATAGCATGGAACGGGGGGAAGAGGAGGAAAGGGGAGGGGGAAAGGGGGGGGAAAGGGGGGGAGGAGGGGAAGGAGGGAGGAAAAAAATGGGAGGGGTGAGAGAGGGAGGTACCTGGCCCCAGGGGGTACCCCCACATTGGGGAAATTTCAAAAACTTTTAACACCTCGTACTACGCTTTAATCTAAAATTTTGACTCCTAAGAAACTCTCGCGACGTGAAACCCCTTTTGTTAGCGTAAAAGCTCCTCTGTTATCGTACAGAGCCCACAAATTAAAAGGGAAATTTTCAAAGTATGCTTAGCAAAACTTCCCTCACAAATTAAGGCATTTAGTAAAATTGTTTCGGCATTCTGAAAAATTTGTAGGGAAAATTTACCAAAAAAAAATATGAATATGTGTTTTACGGTGCAGGTAGGGGGGTGTACGGCAGGTATGGGTGTGTGTACGTGGGAGGTATGGGTTTTGTGTACTTTTAGGTTTTGGGGTGTTCTGCGTGCTTATACCAAGGGGGGATTAAAGGGCGCGAATGAAGTGTTAAAGGGGATTTACGCGGTCAAAAAGGGATTCCCTTGGGAAATTTCCCCAAGGGGTGTTTAGCTTTGGGCCCCCAAACCCTTACGTACCCTTTCGGGAAAATATATGCCACGAATAAAAATGCCTTTAAAAAATGTTTTTTTCTTTCTACACAGGGGGCACAAAAAAATTCCAAAATTTGTAAAGAGAAAGTGGGAATTATAAGTAAATTGTTTGGGGTTTTTTATAAGCCGCTGAGAGACTGTTAAAATTTTCTATCCCAAAGTTTTATCACTGTGGGTTGAGGGTGTTTAAGTTGTTTTCCCCAATATCCAGTATTTAATTTAGAAGTAAAAATGTGTTTAAGTACGACGGGAAAAATATCTAAAGAAAAAAAATTGCGTGGGCAAATAACGGGCCCTGAAAAAAGTAGTAAAAAAAGTGGGTTGGGTGCGCGGGGGCTGAGTGGTTTGCAAAGGGGGCGAGGAAGGGGAAAATTTACGAATCAAACCATAGCTTTAGAAGGAATGAAAAAAGGGGGAGGGGAGGAGGAATGGGAGGGAGGGGTGAAAAAGGGAGGGGAGGAGGAAGAGGAAAGGGGAAGGAGGGGGGGAGGGGAGGGGGAGGAGGGAAAGGGGGGGGGAAGGGGGGGAAAGGGGGAGGAAGGGGGGAGGAGGAAAGGGGAGGGGAGGAATGGGGGAAAAGGGGGAAGGGGGAGGGGGAGGCGGGGGGGGAGGAGGAGGAAAAAGAAAGGAGGGGGAAAAGGGGAGGGGGAAAGGGGGGAGGAAAGGGGGGGGAAGGGGGGAAAAAAAGGGGGAATTAAAGGTTCCCCCGGATTTCCCTAGGAAAAACAGACACAGGAACCCATTGGTCCAAACTAGGGTTTTCGTTGTATACTTACTAATAACTATCAAAATACAGGGAAGGGAAAAAAGTTTTGGGTGAACCAGGTCCTTAAAAAAAGATAGGAAAATGGAAAATTACGTAGTGAAGAATGATAGGGTATGAAAAATTTCCCAACTACAACTAAACCAAATACCACTAAAACTAATCGAACCGGGGTACTAAAATGAATTCCAGGCCTACAATTTCCAATTTTCTTTACGTGCGCGTCAATTTTGTTTTTTAAAAGTAGTTTTTTTGTGCCCGGCTTTTGACCAAAATTTGGCCGGGGAACCCTTTTTTTCCATCGTTCAAAAAACTCTAACATTTAAAAAAATTTTTTTTCGGAGATCTGGGATGCAACGTTGACCGTTTAGTTTTAAAAAACCCTTATTTTTTGTTATCACTTGAGGAAAAGCTCGAAAAACGTTCTCTTGATTAATGACATCAAATCCTTTTAGGATCTTAAAGGTTTCTATCAAGTCCCCACGGATTCTACGATCCTTTAAGGAAAACATATTAAGTTTCCGCAGTCTCTCTTCATAAGATGAATTTCGCAGAGATGGAATTTGTTTGGTTGCTCTTCCTTGCACTGATTCCAATTTCGCTTGATCTTTTACGAAAAGATGGACCCACCAACTGAGCAGCTTCACACCACCGGCAGTGGATGCTGATCCTCCCATTGACGAAACCGCATCCTCTTTTGTCGAAATCAGAGAGGCTGTAGCAAAGTTGAGGGGTGGAAAGGCAGCTGGTGTTTGTAATATCAGTGCGGAGCTCCTCAAAGCTGGGGGTGAGGCCATGATCCGCGGGTTGCATGCTGTCCTGACTGCCGTGTGGCAATCAGGTACTATTCCTCCTGACTGGAAAAGGGGGCTGGTCGTCCCTATCTGGAAAGGGAAAGGGGACCGTCAGGACTGCAACACTTACCACGGTATTACACTGCTCAGCGTACCAGGCAAGGTGCTTGCCCATCTATTGCTGACACGGATTCGCAGTCATCTGGTGAAGCATCAGAGACCTCAGCAGTCTGGGTTCACGCCTGGTAAGTCAACAACGGACCGTATCCTAGCGCTTCGTGTCCTGGTGGAACGCCGACGTGAGTTTCGACAGGGGATGCTTGCAGCCTATGTTGATCTCAAGAAGGCGTTTGACTTAGTGCATCGTGAGTCACTCTGGGATCTTCTGCGACTTCGAGGGACTCCTGCAAGGACTATTGGTTTGATAACTGGTCTGTATTCTGGGACTGAGAGTGCTGTGAAGTGTGGGGCAGGTTATCCAGCTTCTTTCCTGTGAATACAGGAGTGAGGCAAGGGTGCGTCCTTGCCCCATCACTTTTCAACGCTTGTATGGACTGAGTATTGGACAAGGTTGTAGATCAAAGTGATTGTGGAGCATCTGTCGGCAACACCAAGATCACTGATCTTGTTTTTGCCGATGATGCAGTAATCTTTGCTGAATCGCAGGAGGTCCTGGTGATAGCTCACGAGGCGCTGCACGAGGAGGCAAAGCCTTTGGGACTTGAGGTCTCCTGGCTCAAGACCAAGGTCCAGGTGTTTGGAGACTTACTAGATGAAGCAGTACATGCGTGTGGCGAGGACATTAAGATCTTGTAAAGTTTTACATACCTTGGTAGCGCAGTCCATAATGACGGCGGGTCACGTCAAGAAGTCTTACGGCGGATTGGCATAGCCCACGGTGTTATGGACTCGCTCAGCGGGAGTATTTGGCGTTGTCGGTACCTGTGCAGAAGGACAAAGATCCGGATCTTCAAGTCGCTTGTGATCCCTGTCTTACTCTATGGTTGTGAGACATGGACACTAAATAGTGACTTGAAGAGACGAATCAATGCCTTTGGTAATAAGTGTCTGCACAGAATCATGGGGTATCGCTGGGATGATTACGTGTCAAATCAGCGATTGCACCGTGAGACTAAATCGAGGCCTATTACCTGCATAGTCCGTCAGCGCCAACTTCGGCTATATGGGCATGGCACGCTACCCGAAACCGATCCTTCCATCGGGTTGTTCTGTAAGAGACAATCCGGCGTGGAGGAGGCCAAGGGGGCGCCCACAAGGCTCGTGGCTGGGGCAAGTTGATGTTTCTTGTCGAGAGCTGCTTGGTATGGGAAAGGAGCCTTCATGGGAACTCGCGCGTGGTGACCCCCGGGAGTGGCGTCGTAGGGTGGGCGAGGCGACGCGCCCCCCGGCGTATGCCCCCAATGATTGATTGATTTTACGAAACAGGGCGACCAGAATTAAACGGCATATTCTAAGTGCGGCCTAACCAAGGACGTGTATAATTGTGTCATTACTTTCGGAGTTTTATGTTCAAAGTTGCGTTTAATGAAGCCCTACATCATATCGCCTTTTTACTGGCAGCTAGGCAATGCAGACTGGTTTTAAGATCGTTACTGATGATGACACCTAAATCTTTTTCCTGCTGTACTTCAGTTAGCGATTTATTTTGCATTTGGTAGTTATATTTGAGGTAATCTTTGCCAATTTTGGGCTTCACGGAATTTTTCGAATTAAATTTTAATACCAATCCTCCAATCTTGATATTTCGAGATCCCAACGGATGAGCCCCCTAGTTTCAAAATAAGTAACTTTTTCTTACCCCTTTTTGGTTGGCATCGCAATTTAGAATTTGTTCCCCAAGGTCCCGCCAGTCCAGGGAACTTGTATAATTTCAAAAAAGGTGGAAAACCGACCGAGGAAACCCCATTTAGTGAATCTAAAAAACCCAGATGTTAAAACCTTTTAAACCCTGTTGGGATTTAAATTTTTTTTCAATCAGAAAAGAATTTTTCCCCAAGCATTGCCCATAGTTTCAAAAGGTTTTTTAAATGGGGAAATTAAATCGAGGCTTTCTGCCCAAATCGGTTTTTAAAATTACATCAGGAATTTTAAGCGTAGTATTGAAAAAATCTTAAAAAACCCGAGGTTGTTAAGCAAGAGCCCGGGGTTTCGAAACCCCAATTTGCTGGGATTTTTGTATTTTAAAGTTATTTTCCCCCAAAGCCTATTTTAAATCCCGCAAATATTTTCTAATAGTTTAAAAATCACGGCTTAGATAATTGGCGAAAACTTACTCTTAACTCCCTTTATTTTTATCTTCCAGTGGCCCAATACTTGTTTTGACGGTTTTCTTACTTCGAACGTATTGAAAGAACCTTTTCGGGTTTGATTTGGATTCCTTTGCAATTTTTTCTTCATACTCGCGCTTTTTAGACTTAATTAGTCTTTTGCAACGACGTTTTACGTCGTTGTATTCTCTAGAATCGCAGTCTGCATTTGATCATTTGTAAACTTTATACGCTCGGCGCTTTCTGCCAATGATTTGTTGGATCTCATTATTCATCCAACTGGGTCTGTTTATGTTATTCAAACGTTTTCTTACCATGGGAACATGTTTTTCCACCACCGATTGGAGTTTATTTGTGAATACATTACACATGTTTTCGGCGTTACTACCATTTAATAGGTCAATCCAATCAACTTCGCTTAGTACCCTGCTGATCTTCGTGAAATCTGCTTTATTATAATTTGGGACTAGTAACCGATGAGGAGGAGGAGGAGGAAGAGGAGGAAGATGGAGAGGAGGAGGAGGAGGAGGAGGAGGTGGTGGAGGAGGAACGTAAGACATAGGAGTATGTTTTGACTGATGGACAGTGAGAGGTGGTGAGGGAGGCAGACGGTACTAAGGATGATACAGGGGAGGATGAGGGAGGGGAAGTTTTGATAGTGCATGGGATCGGGGAGGAAGAGGAGGAGGCGGAAAGGGAGGACGAGGAGGAGGAAGGGATGAGGGAGGAGAAGGTGGGAGGGGTGGTATGGGGAAGTACAGGTCCGGCGGCTACACCAACATTGAAGATCACAAATTCTGCTAACATATCATGACTACGTTTTAGCTCTAAAATTTGTCCCTCCAACAGAACCTCTCTCTCGCTTGATTTCTTTGTTAGCGTACAAAGCTCCTCAGTTAGCGTGCAAAGCCTGCATGTAAGGGAATGAGTAAAATACTGCTTTGCAAACCTCCCCTTACACTTAATGCATGTAGATAAGATATGCCGGCATTTTGATAAAGTTGGTTGGAAAATTTTATAAATATTTATGTATATACGTGTGTACAGACACGTATGGGTGTGTACCCCAAGTCACAGGCTGGGACAGAACGAGATGAGGGACGCGGTTGAAGCAATTAGCTTTGATTAGCTTGGTCAAAAGTCAGTCCCTGGTGAATAATTTCTCAGTTCCGCGTAGAAAAAACACACCTTGTAGCTCTTTTAAAAATGCCACGAATATACTGCAGATAGAACTTAAAACACGTTACGTTACTACAGCAAGCACAAATAAATTACAAATTTGGACATAGAACGTGCAAGTTATAAAGAAGTTGTTTGGTTATTTGATAAGCAACTGAAAGCCTGTTAATTACCTATCAAACGTGTTTCACTGTGGATGTGCGTGTGTGTAAGTTGTTATTCTTAATTCGCGGTATTTAAATGAGATGTAAAGTGTGTTACGACGGAAAAAATATCTAAAGAAACTTAGCGTGACAAATAACGACGTGTTGAAGTAATGAAGATGGCTGTGGAGGCGGCGTGAAAAAGCAGGCGGCGTCCTAGACCAGAAGTCACTCCTCTCGTATTGGTGGCGAGACGAGGAGAAAGGAGAAGAAGAAAAGGAGGAAGAACTATTTTTTTTAAAGTATATATCCTTCGCTTTGAATACAATCCTTCAGAGTCCTTCACGGGACTCTTCGCTCCTTCACGCATCCTACAGGAGTCATGGGACGGCATTAGAAGTCCCACAGGATTGCTATAGTATTCCTAGGTTTTTATAAGTACTTTGACAATCGCATGGGTGGCTCAAATAGGGATTAATAATACTAATACTAATACTGAAAATACTAATACTGATCGTTGTATTGAAGTAATGATTAATCTAGCAATGTCTATCATATTCTTATGTCGTGTAGTAAGTTTTGTCTAATTTGTGATTTTTAAGGAATATCTGGAAGTATCATGTCATTGTGAATTGGCTGAAATAGGAACTTCTAATCATTGTAACTGAAAACTGGCTCCAGATTCGTGTTCAGCATGCTCGAAAGCTGCTAGGAACAAATTTTCAGGCAAATTTATTTTTCAAAAAATATTGCAAATTTTGTATCCCTTGATTTTTTTTGGAAATCACGATTTTTTCAATAACTAAAAAACTATGGCAGATAAATGCAACATGTATATAGAAGTAAATATGAAGTAGATCAAGGGCTATCATTTGGCGTAAAGCAAAAAAAATATCGATTGGTAAATAACCGAGAAAATAGGATATTCGTACATTTATACACAATATCAATTTTCTCGATGACCATGAGGTTTTTTGACAAGCCGATTACTGCCTCATGCATCCTCAAGATGAGCCTCTTTTTTTTTTTTACCTATCATTTTCTTTATATATGCATATTTTTTATTAGTACCGTTTTTTTTAAGTGTGTGCTAATGCGTTTTATATTTATCCATAAATTTCTCTCAATTTTTTTTCTTTCTCTCTTTTTCACTTTTTTTCTTTTTCTCTTTCTCTTTTTTCTCTTTTTTCACTTTTTTTTTCTCTAAACATACCTATATCTCTCTGCCACTTCTCTATCCTACACTACCCCCCCCCCCTCTCTCTCTCTCTCTCCTCCTCTCTCTCTCTCTCTCTCTCTCTCTCTCTCTTCTCTCTCTCCTCTCTCTCTCTCTCTCTCTCTCTCTCTCTCTCTCTCTCTCTCTCTCTCTCTCTCTCTCTCCTCCTCTCTCTCTCTCTCTCTCTTCTCTCTCTCTCTCTCTCTTCTCTCTTCTCTCTTCTCTCTCTCTCTTCTCTATCTCTCTCTCTCTCTCTCTCTTTCTCTCCTCTCTCTCTCTCTCTCTCTCTCTCTCTCTCTCTCTCTCTCTCTCTCTCTCTCTCTCTCTCTCTCTCTCTCTTCTCTCTCCTCTCTCCCCTCTCTCTCTCTCTCTCTCTCTCTCTCTCTCTCTCTCTCTCTCTCTCACACACATTTTTTTTACCTTCGTTTTATTATTCTGTATTAATTTATATTCTTAATTTTTGTATTTATGTATAAGGGGATTTTTACATTTAATTATTATTTTTATGTTTTCAAGTGTGTTAATGCGTTTTAATTAATCTCTCTCTCTCTCTCTCTCTCTCTCTCTCTCTCTCTCTCTCTCTCTCTCTCTCTCTCTCTCTCTCTCTCTCTCTCTCTCTCTCTCTCTCTCTCTCTCTCTCTCTCTCTCGCTCTCTCTCGCTCTCTCTCGCTCTCTCTCTCTCTTCTCTCTCTTATCTCTCTCTCTCACACAGACGCGGCCCCAGCTGTCAGAGAGAGAGCGGTGTCTGGTGCGTAGAAATTCGTCACTTAACACACAATTGTCTCGTCTTAATATACACTGCAGAAAAGTATCCTCTGAAAACGACAATTTGGTAAGTAGTAGTAGTAGTAGCAGTAGTAGTAGTAGTAGTAGTTAGTAGTAGTAGTAGTAGTAGTTAGTAGTAGTAGTAGTAGTAGTAGTAGTAGTAGTAGTTAGTAGTAGTAGTAGTAGTAGTAGTAGTGATAGTTTGTTTATTTGAGTTTTTAGTTTTGTTTTATATTTATTTTGTTGTTACATTATTATTTTTGTCAATCTTTTGTGTTTTTTCAGTTATTTTGTGTTCTTTTTTGTTATATTTATGTTATTATCCTTTTTTATTCAGTTTTATGTTCTGTCTTCCTCCTCTTCTTCCTCCTCCTCCTCTTCTTATTCTTCTCTTTCTACTCCTCTTCATCTTTCTTCCTCTTCATTCATCATCACATTCCTCCGGCTCCTCTTCCTCTACCTCCTCTTGCTCTTCATTCTCTTCCTCCTCCTACTCCTCCTCCTTATCCTCCTTCTTCTCCTCTTCCTCATCCTCCTTATCCTCCTATCTTCTTCCTCCTCCTTACTTACGGTATCATAACCTTTAAAATTCTTCTCCTCATCATTCATCATCATATCCCCCCCCCCCTCCACGCCCACGCTCACGCCCATGCAGAAGAACAAGATGGAGGTGGAGCTGGAGGCGCCCCTGCACGCCCGGGAACGTGGGCTGCAGAAGGGGCGTGAAGTACAGCTGCTCAAGAGGAAAAACTCTGAACTGTCAACCATCACGAGGAAACTGGAGGAAAAGGTGAAGAGTTTGGAAAAGGTAAGTTGGTCTTTTTTTGTGCGGGTGTTTATTATCTTTTCCTCTTTTTATTCTTAGCCCCTTGAGACCCAGAACGTAATTTCCATTGTAATTTGGACACCATTAGACAATATTTAGTGACTATAAGCAATATTTTATACCTATGACCTGTTTAGTATCCATGTCCATTAACTAATTTGGTATATTCAGTCACTTTTCGTAATTTTATGGCTAACAACAGACATTTTTTTATAGCAAAGGAAAGATCTGGGTGTGAAGGAGTTAACTATGTCTATAATCTATCGTGTATATGTATCTATCTATTCTATATGTCTATCTATCTATTGTATATGTGTGTCTATCTATCTTGATCTATTTATATGTATCTCTATTTTGTCATATGTCATTTTTTCGTTTTTTTTTCACTTTTACTTTGTTTAGTAGCTTTTGTTTATTTTGTGTCCATTATTTTTCTGTTGTTTTATCATGTTATTATTTCATTATTTTATTATTTATTTTATTATAACTTATTTTAACTTACAAGAGAAAAAGCTGATTCATTTCTTATATAGGAGTTCCAAGTAACCAAAAAAAGAAGCTAAATAGAATAGGCTAATAGAAAAAATAGAATAGGCTAATAGAAAAAATTTAATAGGCTAATAGAAAAAATAGTATAGGCTAATAGAAAAAATAGAATAGGCTAATAGAAAAAATAGAATAGGCTAATAGAAAAAATTTAATAGGCTAATAGAAAAAATTTAATAGGCTAATAGAAAAAATGGATAGAATAGGCTAATAGAAAAAATAGAATAGGCTAATAGAAAAAATTGAATAGGCTAATAGAAAAAATAGAATAGGCTAATGGAAAAAATAGATATAATAGGCTAATAGAAAAAATAGATATAATAGGCTAATAGAAAAAATAGAATAGGCTAATAGAAAAAATAGAATAGGCTAATAAAAAAAATAGATATAATAGGCTAATAGAAAAAATAGATATAATAGGCTAATAGAAAAAATAGAATAGGCTAATAGAAAAAATAGAATAGGCTAATAGAAAAAATAGAATAGGTTAATAGAAAAAAATGAGTAGGCTAATAGAAAAAATAGAATAGGCTAATAGAAAAAATAGAATAGGTTAATAGAAAAAAATGAGTAGGCTAATAGAAAAAATTTAATAGGCTAATAGAAAAAATAGAATAGGCTAATAGAAAAAATAGAATAGGCTAATAGAAAAAATAGAATAGGCTAATAGAAAAAATTGAATAGGCTAATAGAAAAAATTTAATAGGCTAATAGAAAAAATAGAATAGGCTAATAGAAAAAATAGAATAGGCTAATAGAAAAAATTGAATAGGCTAATAGAAAAAATAGAATAGGCTAATAGAAAAAATAGAATAGGCTAATAGAAAAAATTTAATAGGCTAATAAAAAAATAGAATAGGCTAATAGAAAAAATGAATAGGCTAATAAAAAAAATAGATATAATAGTGCTAATAGAAAAAATAGATATAATATGGCTAATAGAAAAAATAGAATAGGCTAATAGAAAAAATAGAATAGGCTAATAGAAAAAATAGAATAGGTTAATAGAAAAAAATGAGTAGGCTAATAGAAAAAATAGAATAGGCTAATAAAAAAAATAGATATAATAGGCTAATAGAAAAAATAGATATAATAGGCTAATAGAAAAAATAGAATAGGCTAATAGAAAAAATAGAATAGGCTAATAGAAAAAATGGATAGAATAGGCTAATAGAAAAAATAGAATAGGCTAATAGAAAAAATAGAATAGGCTAATAGAAAAAATTGAGTATCGTCCCTTACTTAACAATGTATCCCTGTAATTGCTTCAGAAAACGAAGAAATCCCCAACAACTTAGAGGAGAAAAAACTAGTTAATCCCCTATAAAAAAACTAGTTAATCCCCTATAAAAAAACTAGTTAATCCCCTATAAAAAAACTAGTTAATCCCCTATAAAAAAAACTAGTTAATCCCTATAAAAAAAACTAGTTAATCCCTATAAAAAACTAGTTAATCCCCTATAAAAAAACTAGTTAATCCCACCTATAAAAAAAACTAGTTAATCCCCTATAAAAAAAAGCTAGTTAATCCCCTATAAAAAAACTAGTTAATCCCCTATAAAAAAACTAGTTAATCCCCTATAAAAAAACTAGTTAATCCCCTATAAAAAAAACTAGTTAATCCCCTATAAAAAAAACTAGTTAATCCCCTATAAAAAAAACTAGTTAATCCCCTATAAAAAAAACTAGTTATTCCCCTATAAAAAAACTAGTTAATCCCCTATAAAAAACTAGTTAATCCCCTATAAAAAACTAGTTAATCCCCTATAAAAAACTAGTTAATCCTCTATAAAAAAAAAACTAGTTATTCCCCTCCTAAAAAAAACTAGTTAATCCCCTATAAAAAAAACTAGTTATTCCCCTATAAAAAAAACTAGTTAATCCCCTATAAAAAACTAGTTAAACCCCTATAAAAAAATTAGTTAATCTCCTATAAAAAAAGCTAGTTAATCCCCTATAAAAAAACTAGTTAATCCCCTATAAAAAAATTAGTTAATCTCCTATAAAAAAAGCTAGTTAATCCCCTATAAAAAAAACTAGTTAATCCCCTATAAAAAAAACTAGTTAATCCCCTATAAAAAAAACTAATTAATCTCCTATAAAAAAAAACTAATTAATCCCCTATAAAAAAAAACTAATTACTCCCCTATAAAAAAAAAAACTAATTAATCCCCTATAAAAAAAACTAGTTAATCCCCTATAAAAAAACTAGTTAATCCCCTATAAAAATTACTAGTTAATCCCCTATAAAAAAAAACTAGTTAATCCCCTATAAAAAAACTAGTTAATCCCCTATAAAAATTACTAGTTAATCCCCTATAAAAAAAACTAGTTAATCCCCTATAAAAAAACTAGTTATTCCCCTATAAAAAAAACTAGTTATTCCCCTATAAAAAAAACTAGTTAATCCCCTATAAAAAAACTAGTTAATCCCCTATAAAAAAACTAGTTAATCCCCTATAAAAAAACTAGTTAATCCCCTATAAAAAAACTAGTTAATCCCCTATAAAAAAACTAGTTATTCTCCTATAAAAAAAACTAGTTATTCCCCTATAAAAAACCTAGTTATTCCCCTATAAAAAACCTAGTTATTCCCCCCCTAAAAAACTAGTTATTCCCCTATAAAAAAACCTAGTTAATCCCCTATATAATAAGCCTCAGGTAAAAAATCACTTAATTTAATGTTTAGTTGTCTGTATATGAACTCAAATAACCAGAGTCGTAAGGTAATAATTTAAGACAAGAAGAAATAGTTCAGTCACTCCCTCTATAGAAATCCCCAAGTCACGTCAATCAATAGAACAATTTGTATAGTCTCCCTGTACAATATTGCCTCAGTTATTGATATAGAAAACGAAGGAATCCCAAAGAACTTAACCCCTTGAGACCCAGAACGTTATTTCCATTATAATTTGGGTACCATAAGACGATTTTTAGTGACTATAAGCAATATTTTATAGATATGACCTGTTTAGTATCCTTGTTGACTGACTAATTTGGTATATTCAGCGACTTTACGTAATTTTATGGCTAATAACAGATTATCTTATATAGCAAAGGAAAGATCTGGGCGTGAAGGGGTTAAAAGCAAAGATGGAAAAGCTAGCTAATTCCACGTGCATTCCCTATAATGGAGTTCCAAGTATAAACAAAAAGAATAGAAATAAAGAACTAAACAGAATTTGAAAAAAGTATCGTTCTCCTAGACACTATTTGCTATGCCTATATTCCTTTATGCAGAAAACAAAGGAGTCCCCCAAGAGAGAAAAAAATTAATATAACTCCTAGACACTATTTGCTATTCCTATATTCCTTTATACAGAAAACAAAGAAGTCCACCAAGAGAGAAAAAATGAATATAACTCCTAGACACTATTTGCTATGCCTCTATTCCTTTATACAGAAAACGAAGGAGTCCCCCACCACGGAGCGTCGTCAGCTGTTGGCGTGCAAGCAGCGGGAGAGAGACGCTGTGTACGTGCGACAGCTGGGCGAGCGCGACAAGGAGATCCAGCGGCTTAAACACCGCATGAAGGAACTCGTGAGGAAGCTGACGGGCAAGAATGGCGAGGTGGGTGCTGGTGGTGGTGGTGGGTGCTGGTGGTGGTGGTGGGTGCTGGTGGTGGTGGTGGGTAGTGGTGGGGTTGTTGGGGGGGGTTGGGGTGTTGGAAGGGGTTAGGGGTGGTGGTGTAGGTAGTAGGGAGGGTGGTTGTGGGGGTGGGTGTTGGTGGTGGTTGGGGGGAGGGATGGCGGGGTTAGGGTGTTGGTGGGGGTGGATGAAGGGGTTTAGAGGGGTGTTAGGGGGTTGTGGTGGTGGTGGGGTGTGATTGGGGGGAGGGAGAGGGAGGATATATATATATTTTTAAAGTAATTTTTCTCCTCTTTTCTTAGTAAGTAAGGTGGGTGCTGGTGGTGGTGGGGGGGGTAGGGGGAATGAAGGGGTGTTAGGGGGGGAGTGCTGGTGGGGGTGTGGGTGGGGTTTAGGGTGTTGGTGGTGGGGGAGGGGTTGGGTGGTTGCTGGTGGTGGTTTGGTGTTGGAGGGGGGGTGTGGTGGTGTGGTGGTGGTGTAGGTGGTGGGGGTGAGGGGGGATGAAGGGGTGTTAGGGGGGGTTGAAGGGGGTGTATATTCCAGATGAACACAGATTTCACTTTGGTGGACGAAACTATTTTTTTCTGGTGAGTTTTGATGCGTTTTGAATGAATCTGCTAAACGTTTCTGTCGCAATTATTATTATTTTGTTTAGGTAAAGGTTTGGTTAGGTTAGGTTAGGTATAGTTTAGGCTAGGTTAGGTTAGGTATAGGTTATTTTAGCTAAAGGTAAGGTTAGGTATAGAATCGGTTAGGTTCAATTTTTTTTTTTTTGTCATTATTGTTGCAAATCACACAAAAAATAAGTGATTTGCGACAGAAATGGTTAGCAGATTAATTCAAAACACACAAAATTACCAGAAAAAATTTATTTTCGCTCACCAAAGGAAGTTCGGTGTTCATCTGGAAATTTACCGAGAGGAGGGGCTATTGTAGGGATTTCAAAGGAGGAGCTATTGTAGGGATTTCAAAGGAGTGGCTATTGTAGGGATTTCAAAGGAGGGCTATTGTAGGGATTTCAAAGGAGGGGCTATTGTAGGGATTTCAAAAGAGGGGCTATTGTAGGGATTTCAAAGGAGGGGCTATTGTAGGGATTTCAAAGGAGGGGCTATTGTAAGGATTTCAAAGGAGGGGCTATTGTAGGGATTTCAAAGGAGGGGCTATTGTAGGGATTTCAAAGGAGGGGCTATTGTAGGGATTTCAAAAGAGGGGCTATTGTAGGGATTTCAAAGGAGGGGCTATTGTAGGGATTTCAAAGGAGGGGCTATTGTAAGGATTTCAAAGGAGGGGCTATTGTAGGTATTTCAGAGGAGGGGCTATTGTAGGGATTTCGAAGGAGGGGCTATTGTAGGGATTTCAAGGAGGGCTATTGTAGGGATTTCAAAGGGAGGGCTATTGTAGGGATTTCAAGGAGGGGCTATTGTAGGGATTTCAAAGGAGGGGCTATTGTAGGGATTTCAAAGGAGGGGCTATTGTAGGGATTTCAAAGGAGGGGCTATTGTAGGGATTTCAGAGGAGGGGCTATTGTAGGGATTTCAAAGGAGGGGCTATTGTAGGGATTTCAAAGGAGGGGCTATTGTAGGGATTTCAAAGGAGGGCTATTGTAGGGATTTCAAAGGAGTGGTTATTGTAGGGATTTCAAAGGAGGGGCTATTGTAGGGATTTCAAAGGAGAGGCTATTGTAAGGATTTAAGAGGAGGGCTATCGTAGGAATTTCAAAGGAGGGGGTATTGTAGTTATTTCAAAGGAGGGGCTATTGTAGTGATTTCAAAGGAGGGGCTATTGTAGGGATTTCAAAGGAGGAGCTATTGTAAGGATTTCAGAGGAGGGGCTATCGTAGGGATTTCAAAGGAGTGGCTATTGTAGGGATTTCAAAGGAGGGCTATTGTAGGATTTCAAATGGGGGCTATTGTAGGGATTTCAAAGGAAGGGCTATTGTAGGGATTTCAGAGGAGGGGCTATTGTAAGGATTTCGACGGAGGGGCTATTGTAGGGATTTCGACGGAGGGGCTATTGTAGGGATTTCAAAGGAGGGGCTATTGTAGGGATTTCAAAGGAGGAGCTATTGTAAGGATTTCAAAGGAGGGGCTATTGTAGGGATTTCAAAGGAGGGGCTATTGCAGGGATCTCAGAGGAGGGGCTATTGTAGGGATCTCAAGGAGGGGCTATTGTAGGGATTTCAAAGGAGGGGTTTATTGTAGGGATTTCAAAGGAGGGGCTATTGTAGGGATCTCAGAGGAGGGCTATTGTAGGGATTTCAAAGGAGGGGCTATTGTAGGGATTTCAAAGGAGGGGCTATTGTAGGGATTTCAAAGGAGGGGCTATTGTAGGGATTTCAAAGGAGGGGCTATTGTCGGGATTTCAAAGAAGGGGCTATTGTAGGGATTTCAAAGGAGTGGCTATTGTAGGGATTTCAAAGGAGGGCTATTGTAGGGATTTCAAAGGAGTGGTTATTGTAGGGATTTCAAAGGAGGGCTATTGTAGGGATTTCAAAGGAGGGGCTATTGTAGGGATTTCAAAGGAGGGGCTATTGTAAGGATTTCAAAGGAGGGGCTATTGTAGTGATTTCAAAGGAGGGGTTATTGTAGGGATTTCAAATGAGGGACTATTGTAGGGATTTCAGAGGAGGGACTATTGTAGGGATTTCAAAGGAGGGGCTATTGTAAGGATTTAAGAGGAGGGCTATCGTAGGAATTTCAAAGAGGGGTATTGTAGTTATTTCAAAGGAGGGGCTATTGTAGGATTTCAAAGGAGGGGCTATTGTAGGGATTTCAAAGGAGGAGCTATTGTAAGGATTTCAGAGGAGGGGCTATCGTAGGGATTTCAAAGGAGGGGCTATTGTAGGGATTTCAAAGGAAGGGCTATTGTAGGGATTTCAAAGGGGGGCTATTGTAGGGATTTCAAAGGAAGGGCTATTGTAGGGATTTCAAAGGAGGGGCTATTGTAGGGATTTCAAAGGAGGGGCTATTTCAAAGATTTCAAAGGAGGAGCTATTGTAGGGATTTCAAAGGAGGGGCTATTGTAAGGATTTCAAAGTTGTATTGTAAACTTTTTTTGTTTATTGATTTATTGTAGGGATTTTCTAGAGAGTAGTTTTTTTTTTTTTTTTTCTTATTGACATTGTATTTTGAATGTTATATGCTTCCCAAATACAGAAAATGTCTTTAATTAAATATTATATCCAGGTTTTTACTACCGTAGATAACACTATAGTCGCCAGTCACTTGCCACTACACAAATGTCGCCAGGCACACTATATTACGAATTTTAGCATCACTACAGCAGCTTTTATGTGCCACTGAAGATGATACACAGT
>JACEEZ010022174.1:7500-22500 GCA_016584305.1 Chionoecetes opilio
CCTTACTATATCTATATATATATTATAATATTTTTTATATCTATATATATATATATATTATATTTTTTATATCAAATTTATATATATTATTATATATTTTATATATATATATATATATATATATATATATATTTATATTTTTATTATTATCTTTTTCTTTTCAAATTATTTCTTTCTTCTTTCTTTTTTTATATTATATAATATAATATATTATATATATATATATATTATTTCTTTTCTATATAAAATATATTATATATATATTAAAAATTTATATATTTTTTTTCTTTTCTATATAAAATTTTTATTTTATATAAAATTATATATATAATATTAAATTATATATATATTTTATTTTATTTTATTTTTATCTATATATATATTTTTTTTTCAAATTTATTTTATTTTATATATATATATATTTTATAAAAAAAAAAATTTTTAATTTTTTTTATTTAAAAATTTTTTTACAAATAAAAAAATTTTTAAATTTTAATAAAATTTTATTTTAAAATTTTTAAAAAACAAAACAAAAAATTTTTTTTAAAAAAACAAAAATTTTTAAAAAAAAAAAAAAAAAAATTTTTAAAAAAAAAAAAAAATTTTTAAAAAAAAAAAAAAAAAATTTTTTAAAACCCCCCCCCCCCTTTTTTTTTTTTTTTTTAAAAAAAAAAAAAAATTTTTTAAAAAAAAAGGGGAAAAAAAAAAAAAAAAAATTTTTAAAAAAAAAAAAAAATTTTTGGGGGAAAAAAAAAAAAATTTTTTAAAAAGAGAAGAAGGAGGAGAGAGAGAGGAGAGATAATGTTTTGAGGGAGAAAAATTTTTTTGAGAGAGAAAAAAAAAGGGAAATGTTTTGAGGGAAAAAAGGGGGGGAGAGAATGTTTTGAGGGGAGAGAGAGAGAGAAAAGAGAAGAATGTTTTGAGAGAGAGAGGAGAGAAGAGAGAGAATTTTTAGAGAGAGAGAGAAGAGAGAGAAGTTTTGGAGAGAAATAGGAGGGGAGAGAATGTTTTGAAGAAGAGAGAGAGAGAGAAAGGGGAAAATTTTTTGAGAAGAGAGAGAGAGACAGAGAGAGAATGTTTTAGAGAGAGAGAGAGAGACAGAGAGAAAAATTTTTGAAGAGAGGGGGAAAAATGGAGAGAGAAGAGAGAGAAGTTTTGAGAGAAAAAGGGGAGAGAAAGAGGGAATTTTTGAGAGAGAGAGAGAGAAAAAGGAAAAAAAACAGAGAGAAAATTTTTTGAGAGGGAGAAGAGAGACAGAGAGAGAATGTTTTGAGAGGAGAGAGAGAGAATTTTTTTGAGAGAGAAGAGAGAGAGAGAAGAGAGAGAATGTTTTGAGAGAGAGAGAGAAAAGAGAAAAAAGGAGAAAAGAAAGGGTTTTTGAGAAGAGAGAGAGGACAGAGAGGAATTTTTTTGGGGAGAGAGAGAGGAGAAGAGAGAATTTTTTTTTGAGAGAGAGAGAGAGAGAAGAGAGAATTTTTTGAGAAGAGAAAAGAGAAGAGAGAGAATTTTTTGAGAGAGAGAGGAAATTTTTTTGAGAGAGAGAGAAGACAGAGAAGAATTTTTTTGAGAGAGAGAAAGGAGAAAAACAGAGAGAAAAATTTTTTGAGAGAGAGAGGGGGGAAAAAAGGAAATTTTTTGGGAGAAAGAGAGAGAGAGAAGGGGAAAAGGAAGAGGAGAAAAAGAAAATTTTTAGAGAGGAGAAAAAGGGGAGAGAATGTTTGAGAGGAGAGAGGAGACAGAAAAGAATTTTTTGAGAGAGAGAGAGAGGAGAGAGAGAGAAGTTTTTGAGAGAGAGAGAAGAGACAGAGAGAAATTTTTGAAAGAGAGAGAGAAAAAGAGAGAAAATGTTTTGGAGAGAAAAGAGAGAGAAGAAGAGAATGTTTTGAGAGAGAGAGAGAGGAAAGGAGAGAATTTTTTTAAAGAGAGAGAGAGAGACAGAGGAGAATGTTTTGAGAGAGAGAGAGAGAGAAGAGAGAATGTTTTGAGAGAGAGAGAGAGAGAATGTTTTGAGAGAGAGAGAGAGAGACAGAGAGAGAATGTTTTGAGAGAGAGAGAGGAGAAAAAGGAGAGAATTTTTTTGAGAGAGAAGAGAGAAAATGTTTTGAGAGAGAGAGGAGAAAGAGAAAAATGTTTTGAGAGAGAGAGAGAGAGAAGAAAAAATGTTTTGAGAGAGAGAGAAAGGAGAGAGGAGAGAGAGAAGAGGGAGAGAAGAGAATGTTTTGAGAGAGAGAGAGGAGAAGAGAGAAATGTTTTGGAGAGAGAGAGAGAGAAGGAGGAATTTTTTTGAGAGAGGGGAGAGAGAAAACAGAGAGAAAAATTTTTTTGAGAGAGAGAAAAAATGTTTTGAGAGAGAGAGAGAGAGAAGAGAGAAATTTTTTGGGGAAAAAAAGGGGGGGGGAAAGAAAAGAGAGAATTTTTTTAGAGAGAGGAGGAGAAGAGAAAAGGGAAGTTTTGAAAAGGGGGGAAAGAGAGAGAAGGAAACGTTTTAGGAAAATGTTTTGGAAAAAAAGGAGAGAAAAGGGTTTTAACAGAATTTTTTAAATTTTTTGAGAGAGGGGGGAAAAAGAGAGGAAAATGTTTTGGACTGATTTATGTGAGAATGTTTTGAGAGAGAGAGAGAGAGAGAGAATGTTTTGAGAGAGAGAGATAATGTTTTTAATGAAATAAACTTTTTAATGGCAGACTAAACTAAACCAAATTTTTTTCTCTTTGCAGACACGAATCGGGCAATTTGATATTTTATTCAGCCCCTTCACACATACCTTCCCTCCTCCACCTCTCCCGCATGTGTGTGAGGAAGGCTGTGCCCCACCCCTCCTCCCTCCCCTCCCTGCCACTCCCCTCGGCTCTCATTCCCTATCTATCATACCGTAGATTATAAGAAACATTAAGAAAAAAATATCTCCCTGATAGCTATGACATGTACCGTAGCGTTCTTTGTTTACATTTTTTTCTGATAGCTATGTGATGTACCGTACCTGTGTATATCTCTAGTGTGTATTAGAGAGAGAGGCAGAGAGACAGACAGACAGAACGAAACAGACAGACAGACAGATTAAGAGAGAGAGACAGAGACAGACAGACAGACAGACAGACAGAACGAAACAGACAGACAGACAGATAAAGAGAGAAAGACAGACAGACAGACAGACAGACAGACAGAGACAGACAGACAGATAAAGAAAAGACAGACAGACAAAAGACAGGCAAGAGAAAAGACAGACAGATAAAGAGGAGGGGCAGAAAAGAGAGAAGACAGACGGGAAGGGAAAGAAGAAGACAGATAAAGAGAGACAGACGACAGACAGAGAGAGACAAAAACAGATTAAAAAGAGACAGAACAGACGACAATAAAGAAAGACAGACAGAAAAGAAGAAAAGAGACAGACAGACAGAAAAAAGACAGACAGAAGGGGAGAGAGAAGAAGAAGATAAAAGAGGGGGGGGGCAAACATAAAAAGGGGGAAAGGGGGAAAAAAGGGTAAAAACAGAAAAAAATTGAAGTTTTTTTTTAGAGGAAAAGAATTTTCCCCAGGGTGGGGGGGGGGGGGTGGGGGGGGGGGGGGGGGGGTGGGGGGGGGGGGGGAATAAATTATTAAAAAAAATAAAATTATTAAATTTTTTTTTTTTATTTTTATTATTATTTTATTTCTACTACTACTACTACTACTACTACTACTAACTACTCTACTACTACACATCTACCACTCCATACCAACCCCTTCTACTACTACTTTCTACTACTACTACTACTACTTCTACTTCACTTCTCTTTTACTTCTATACTACTACTACTACTACTACTACTACTACCACCCCCCACCCCCACCACCAACCACCACCACCCCACCACCACCACCCCACCCCACCCCCCACCAACCACCACCACCACCACCACCCCACCCCACCACCACCACACTCACTACTACTACTACTACTACTACTCTACTACTACTACCACTACTACCCTACCCCCTACTACTACTACTACCCCTACTATTACTACTACTACTACACTATACTACTATACTACTACTACTCTACTACCAACTTACTATACTCTACTACTACCCTACACTACCACTACACTACTACTACTCTACTACACTATACTACTACTACTACCACTACTATATACTACTACTACACTACTACCCTATACTACTACTACTCTACTCCCACTCTACTACTACTATACTACTACTATACTACTACCCCTACTACACTACTACTACTACTACACTACTACCACTACTACTAAATACTACTACCACTACTATACTACTACTACACACATATTTTGTTAGTGGGGTAAAAAATTAATGCATATTTTTTTATTATTATTATTATTATTATTATTATTATTATTATTATTTTAAAATTTTTTTTCTACAAATGCTACTCTGCTACTATTACTACTACTACTTGTACTTTTGCTGGTTTTTTGTATTGAAATGAAAAAAAAAATATTTTGCATAAAATATTGTTACTTATTTCAAACCCCCCTTTTCTTTCCCCCTCTCTCCTCTCCCCTTTTCTCTTTTTCCCCCCCTCCTTTCCTCGGGTTTTTTTTCCTCCCCTCTCCTCTCTCCTCTCCTCCCTCTCTCTCTTCTCTTTTGGGGTCCCCTTTTCCCCTCTCTCTCTCTCTCTCTCTCCTCTCTCTCTCTCTCTCTCTCTCTCCCCTCTTTTGTGTGTGGGGTTCTCTTCCCTCTCTCTTTTTTTTCTTCTCTCTCTCTCCTCTCTCCCCCCCCCCCTCTCTCTCTTTTCCCCCTCTCTCCCCCCTCCCCTCCTTTTCCCTCTCCTCTCTCTCTCTTTTTCTTTTTTGGGTTTTCCTCTTTCTGTTTTTTCCCCTCTCTCTTTTTCTGGTCTGTTTTGTCCCCTCTCTCTCTTCTCTCTCTCTCTCTCCTCCCTTTTTCTCCCCTCTCTCCCTCCTCCCCTCTCTCTCTCTCTCTTCTTTCCCCCTCCTCCCCCCTCTCTCTTTTTTTTCCTCTTTCCTTTTTCTCCCCCCTCCCCTCCCTTCCTTCTTCTTCCCCTCTTTTCTCTCTCCTCTCTCTCTCTTTCTTTGTTTTTTTCCCTCTCTCCTCTTCTCTCTCTCTCTCCTCCCTTTTTTTTCCCTCCCTCTCCCCCCTCGGTGCTCCTCTCTCTCTCTCTCCCTTTTTCCTTTTCTTTTCTCTCTCTCTCTCTCCTCTCTCCCTCTCTCCCCCTCTTTTCTTTCTTTTGTGGGGTTTCCCTCTCCCTTCCTCTTTTCTCTCTCCCCCTCTCTTCTCTCTCCTCTTTTCTTTCTTGTTCCTTTTTCCTCTCTCTCTTCCCTCCCTCTTTTTTGTGTGTCCCCCCTCCCTCTCTCTTTCTTTTCTTCCTCCCCCTCCCTCTCCCCCTTCTCTCCCCCTTTTTTCCTCCTTTCCCTCCCTTTTTTCCTCTCTTTTTCTCTCCTTCCCTCTTTTTTGTTTCCTTCCCCCTTATCTCTTCTCCCAGCCCCTCCTTCTCTCTCCCCCTCCTCTTTTTCTTCTCTCTCTCCCTCTTTTTTCCCCTTTTCCTTTTCTCTCCCCCCCTCCCTTTTCCCCTTCTCCCCCCCCTTTTCCCCCCCCCTCTCTCTCTCTCTCTTGTTTCTTGTGTTCCCTTCCTTTTTCTCCCCCTCCGGCGTCTCTCCTCCTCTTTTCCTCTCTCCCTCCTCTCTCCCTTGCTTTTTCCCCTTCTCCTCCCTCTCTCTTTCTCTCTTCCTTTTTCCCCTTCTCTCCCCTTCTCCTTCTCCCTTTTCCCTCCTCCCTCTCTCCTCTCCCCTCCCCTTTCCCCCCTCTCTTCCCTGTTCTCTCCCTCTCTCTTCTTTCTTTCCCCTTCTGTGGTGTCCCTTTCCCTCCTCTTTCTTTCCACCCTCCTTCCTCTCTCCCTTCCCCCTCTTCTTCCCCCTCTTTTTTTTCCCCCCTTTTTTTTTTTCTTTCCCTTTCTTAAATCTTCTCTTCTTTTCCCCCCCGGGGGGTTTTCCTTTTTTTTCTTTTCCCCCTCCTTCTGTCCCTTTTTTTCCCCTAAACGGGGGGAAATTTTTCCCGGGGGTCCAAAATCACCCAAGGTTTTAACAACCTTTTTTAATTTTCCGGTCATTTTCCCAACAAATTTTTTTTTTTTACGGTGGGTCGAAAAAAACCCTTCTACCTAGATAAAGTAAACCCCAGCCGGGGGAAAATTTTTCTACCCAATAACATAAATGCCGGGCAATTTTTTTTGTGGGGTGTGGTGGCGTTAATATTACTTCTACCGTAATTTCCCTAAATCCCAACAAAGGTTTTTTTTTTTTTTTTCGTGTGGTGGCGTTAATACTACATTGCTACCGTAATAACCTAAATCGCCAGGGCAGGTTTCTTTTTTATGTAAGACGTGGGGGCGTAATACTTACATTCTACCGTGATAACCCAAACCCCGGGGAAAGGTTTCTTTTTGTGGTTGGGGGCGTTAATATTACATTCTACCGTAATAAATAAAGGCCAGACAAGGTTTCTTTTATTCCTGTGGTGGCGTTTAAAATTACATTCTACCGTAAAAACCTAAATGCCAGGACAAAGGGTTTTTTTTCCTGTGGGGGGCGTTTAAAATTACATTCTACCGTTTTAACCTAAAGTGCCCGACAAGGTTTCTTTTTTTCCCTGTGGTGGCGTTTAATATTAATTTTACTACCTAAAGTTTAAAACCCAAAATCCCCCAGGGCAAGGTTTTTTTTTCCATGTTAAAGTTGGGGGCGTTAAATTTCTTCTACCGGAGATACACTAAAAACGCCAGGCAAGGTTTTTTTTTTAGTATAGGGCGTTGGTGGGGTTATATTACTTGCTACCGTAGATAAAACTAAAATCGCCAGGACAAAAGGTTTTTTTTTTCCCATGTAAGACGTTGGGGGGCGTTAATATTACATTCTTTCCGTAATAAAACTAAAGTCGCCAGGACAATTTTTTTTTTTCAGACTGTGGTGGCGTTAATGTTAAAATTGCTACCGTAATAACACTAAAGTCGCCAGGGCAGGGTTTTTTTTTTTCCATTAAGGGCGTGTGGGGGCGTTAAATTACTTGCTACCGTAATAAAACCCCAAATCGCCAACAGGTTTTTTTTTTATGTACGACTGTGGTGGGGTTAAAATTACATTCTACCGTGATAAAACTAAGTCGCCAAAAGGTTTCTTTTCCCAGAAAGACTGTGGGGGCGTTAAAATTTTTTTTTGCTTATTACCTAAAAAATAAAAGTCGCCAGACAAGGTTTTTTTTTTATGTACAAACCGGGGGGTGGGGTTAATCTTACATTGCTACCTAGATAACCTAAAAGTGCCAGGGAAAATTTCTTTTTCTGTCCCAACTGTGGTGGCTTAAAACTTACATTCTACCGGGTACCTAAGTCGCCAAACAAAGTTTTTTTCCTGTCAAGCCTTGTGGTGGCTTTAAAAAAACATTGTATAGAAACTTAAATCGCCGGACAAGGTTTCTTTTTGACAAAAACGTGGTGGGTTTTAAAATTCTTTTAATCCGAATTTTTAAAAAAAGAAGGGGCACTAAAGCGGGAAAAGGGGGGTTTTCCTGTGCAAGTGGGCTTAAATGCATTTGCTTTACGTGAAACTAAGGGGAAGTTTTTCCTTTTGTTTTTCCCCGAAAAAAACCTTTTTGCTTAATTTAGGTACGTAAACCCTGAACAGGTTTGAATTTAAAACTGAAAATTTTTGTTTTATTTTCAAAAGCCCAAAAACCCTCAAAAATATCTACAAAAATTTGGCCCCCTTAATCCCACTTTTGGTTTTTTTATGGAGTTGTTTCCCGGTTCGGGGGGCCAAAAAACCACTATTAAAATTATCCGTTGAACCTTAAAATCAACCCCACCCTAAACATTTAAATTAAAGGGGGCAGATTAAAAAACGCCCCCCTTTTCCCTTACACAAACACCCATTTTACTTCTTTTCCTTTTATGGCCCGCCCCATTATGCAAAATAAAATTTTACTTTATTAAAATGAATTTTAAAAATTTTTTTCCCATCTTAATGGGCACCTAAAAAACCCGCCCCCCTATCATTTACTCCATTTTTTTTTAACCCCATACTCCGACTCCTTTACACCTCTTCCTAACACGACACACTATATCTACATTGGGAACACCCATTACAACTTTCTAACCCATTTATTAAACCCCAAATTCCCTCCTATGCCTTATAACACTCACGCCACACCCCGTCTCTCTCTCTATCTCTCTCTTTTCCTCCTCTCTCAAAAACGCCCCTTAAATAATTTTTTAATCCCATATAACGCCCCTTACTCTACTACTCTACATACTACTACTCCTTCTACTACTCCTTTCTATCTATTACTACTATACTACTACTACTACTACTACTAACTACTACTACTACTTACCCATACTACTACTGCTTTTACTACTACTGCCTTTACTCCTACTACTACTACTACTACTACTACTCCATTCTATACTGCCATTATTTACTACTGCCTACTACTACTACTTACTACTACTACTACTACTACTACTACTACTACTACTACTAACTACTACTACTACTGCCATTACTACTACTGCCAACTACTACTACTACTCTACCTTATCCTACTACTACTACTACTACTACTACTACTACTACTTCCTTTACTACTACTCATACTACTACTGCCATTACTACTACTAATACTATTACTATACTACTGCCTTACTACTACTACTACTACTACTACACTACTGCCATTACTACTACTGCATTCTACAAACTACTACTGCCATTACTACTACTCCATTTACTACTACTTACTACACTACTATCCTTACTACTACAAAACTAACTACTAACTACTACTACTACTACTATTTACTACTGCCATTACTACTACTGCCATTACTACTACTATACTGCCATTACTACTCTGCAATACTACTCCTTACTACTCTACTACTACTATTTACTACTACTACTACTACTGCCATTACTAGCCATTACTACTACTACTGCCTTACTACCTTTACTACTATACTACTCCATACTACTACTGCCATTACTACTACGATTACTTAAAACTACCTTACTACTACTGACTACTACTACATTTAACACTACTACTACTACTTCCCTACTACTACTACTACTACTACTACTACTACTACTACTCTCTACGTACGATGTCCCATAATCTTAGAATAGAACAGGCAGCAGGAATGGAATGCCGAAATAACTACGACTGCGTTCCTGTGTAGGGCAGGCAGGCAGGCAGGATGAGGCCCGGTGTTGGTGCATGTTAATGGTGGTGACGGTAATGGTGACGGTGGTTGTGGTGGTGGTATATGGTGGTGATAATGGTGTTGTGGTGATGTTATATGGTGGTGATGGTGGTGCCAGGTCTTTACGGTGACAGAGAGGTGGAGGAGGAGGACAGGAAGGGCGCGCGGCTTGGTTTTCCTGCCCGCTTCAGTAGAAAGACAGATAGAACTTGCAGGAGAAATGATAATACGGTCTTCATAATTGCATTCGAGGTAACAACTTATTCTGTATAGTTACCTACAGATATTTATCGCCACCACGCTGTCTAGCCTGGTTTGTTTTGCTTTTTTTCTTCAATTTTTGTGTTTGTGTTGTATAGATGCCGTGGTGCGTCCTTGTGTGTTTATCTGGCTGTCTTTCTATCCGTGTTTTGTTCTCCCTCCCCCCCTCTCTCTCTCTCTCTCTCTCTCTCTCTCTCTCTCTCTCTCTCTCTCTCTCTCTCTCTCTCTCTCTCTCTCTCTCTCTCTCTCTCTCCCCTGTGTTGTTGCAGTGTCCACTCTCCAGCCAATGTAGAAGCAACTATGTCATACATGATACTACCGTATATAACAGTCAAGTCGCCACCTGCACTAATGTCGCCAGGCGCCATATATAAGGAATGATAGCCTCACTACTGCTGTGTCTGTGCCACTGAAGATGATACACAGTAGTTTATATCATGACTGTATAATCTACACTGTTTCAGCGTTGTTTTATGCTTTGTAGCTGCAAGTATAGACGGTTTCAAATTTCACTACGCGTTTTTTTTCTTCGGGCGACGACGACAGCGGTACGACACTCAGTAAATAAACACTAGATGGCGACTCTACTGTTAGTAGCCACTTTGTAGATATTTTAGTGATTTGTTCATTTATAGCCCTACTATGACACAGATGAAGACACAACATGACACAGACTCTCCAGATAGCCCCTTCTAACTGTCCTGAAATCATGGATGTAGCAACGTAACTATTAACGCCACCACACGGCTGTACACAGAACAAAAAGTTGTTCTGGCGACTTTACTGTTATCTACGGTAGCAGCAACTATGTCACGCTAGACTTCGCCAGTGTGGATAATTTGATGGGTACTTATACGGTGCACTTATATATATGATGTATTGAAATGATATACGTCAGGTTATGTGTCACCCTAGTAGATGTGTTTTGTTTGTTTGTTTGAGGTTAATATGAAATATGTAGGAGTATAAATGTGGACAAATATGAGGAAATGATACATGTCTTAAGGTAAAATGTTTGTGAAACTTTTGTCAATAAACTAATAAAATAATAATAATCCCTGTGTCTGTGTGTGTGTCTGTCCTTCACTCTCTCTCTCTCTCTCTCTCTTCTCTCTCTCTCGCTCTCTCTCTCTTCTCTCTCTCTCTCTCTCTGTCTGTGTTGTTCTCTCTCTCCCCTCTCCTCTCTTCTCTCTCTCTCTCTCTCCTCTCCTCTCTCTCTCTCTCTCTCTCTCTCTCTCTCTCTCTCTCTCTTTTCTCTCTCTCTGTGTGTGTGTGTGTGCCCCTCCTCTCTCTCTCTCTCTCTTCTCTCTCTCGTTCTCTCTCTCCTTTTCTTCTCTCTCTCTTCTCTCTGGTGTGTGTGTGCTGTCTCTCTCTCCCCTCTCTCTCTCTCTCTCCTCTCTCTCTGTCTGTGTGTGTCTGTCTCTCTCTCTCTCTTCTCGTCTCCTCACTCTCTCTCTCTCTCTCTCTCTCTCTCTCTCATCTCTCTCCTCTCTCTCTCTCTCGTCTCCCTCTCTCTCCTCTCTCTCTTGTGTGTGTGTGTGTCTGTCTCTCTCTCTCTCTCTCTCTCTCTCTCTCTCTCTCTCTCTCTCTCTCTCTCTCTTGTGTGTGTGTGTCTGTCTCTCTCTCTCTCTCCTCTCTCTCTCTCTCTCTCTCTCTCTCGTCTCTCTCTCATCTCTCTCTCTCTCTCTCTCTTGTGTGTGTGTGTGTGTATCTGTCCCCCACTCTCTCTCTCTCTCTCTCTCTCTCTATCTCTCTCTCTGTCGCTCTCTCTCTCTCTCTCCTCTCTCTCTCTCTCTCTCTCTCTCTCTCTCCTCTCTCTCTCTCTCTCCTCTCTCTCTCTCTCATCTCTCTCTCTTCTCTCTCTATATCTCTCTCTCTCTCTGTCGCTCTTATATATATCTCTCTCTCTGTCGCGTCTATATCTCTCTCTCTCTCTCGTGTCTATCTCTCTCTCTCTCCTCTGTCTCATCTCTCTCTCTCTCTCTCTCTCTCCTCTCTCTCTCTCTCTCTCGTCTGTGTCTATATCTCTCTCTGTCTCTGTCTCTGTCTCTCTCTCTCTCTCTCTCTCTCTCTCTCTCTCTCTCTCTGTGTCTCTTTATATCTCTCTCTCTCTCACTGTGTTTCTCTTACCATGTCTATCTCTCTCTTCCAATATAAAATAACGAAATATATAACTTAGTTAATATTTAGATACGAATTATATATAAAAACTGCATTAAAGTGTGTTATCATTAGTAAATAAGTAATAGTAGACCCGTAAAGGCAAGAATTATTTCCAGTAACCCTCAAGATCAAGATCAAGAGTTAGCCAACACAACAAACATGGCGGATACTGAGGAAGATCAAACCTGGTAACTATTTTGACTATTTCTACTATTAATACCCCACGTGTACTATCGTGACTATCAGGAGGGATAGTTCAAACCTCCGTCCTTACACTGACGTAGGTGAACATAGGGGAAATAGTCTATAAATAGGGTAAAATAGGATTTATTTGATGACTTGGCAGAGAGCTGATAATTTATGATAGCAATATCGGAAGAAATTTGACAGTTGCTAAATAGGCCTAAATATTTTCTAGGCCTATTTAGAGTGTGCCTACTGTACTTGGCCCTGTGTTGGTGGTATATTATGTGGTATTTGTTATTTAAATAGGTATTATCAGGGTATCTAGGGTGAAATAGCCTTTACCATAGGGTGAAATAAGGGTTATAATTGTGGTAACAGGACATTGACGCCAGATTCGTGTTTCAGTGTGTTAAAAAACCACTATAACAACCTTCCTAACCTACCTACCACCCTGTGTGTGTATATTCACCGTGGCGACAGGTACGGCTGCCGTATCTCTTCACGCCGTAGCTACAGACACGGCAGTCGTACCCCCTATGTCAGTGGTCCGTCACCTGTACGGGATAATTTATAGTTTCACCCAACCAACGATTTTCTGAGGCGCCTTGTGTTTTTCTGGTGTGTTTTTATGTTGTGAATGAATCTGCTTACCGTTTGTGTCGCAATTTTTTTTTTTTTTCTCTCTCTTCTCTCTCTCTCTCTCTCTCTCCCTCTCTGTCTCTGTCCCTCTCTCTCTCTCTGTCTCTTTGGTCCCTCCTCTCTCTCTCTTCTCTCTCTCTCTCTCTCTCTCTCCCCTCTCTCTCCTCTCTCTCTCTTTTCTGTGTCTGTCCCCCCACTCTCTCTCTCTTCTCTCTCATCTCTCTCTCTCTCCTCTCTCATCTATCGTCTCTCTCTCCTTCACCTCTCCTCTCAACTCTCTCTCTCTTCGTCTCTCTCTCTCTCTCTCTTTCTGTGTCTGTCCCACCACTCTCTCTCTTTCTCTCTCTCATCGATCTCTCATCATCTCCTCTCTCTCTCTCGTTCCTCTCTCTCGGCGCGATCTCTCTCTCTCTCCTTCATCTCTCTCTCCCTCTCTCCTCTCTCTCTCATCTCTCTCATCTCTCTCTCTCTCTCCTCTCTCGCTCTCTCTCTCTCTCTCTCTCTCTCTCTCTCGTATGTCTGTGTCCTCTCTCTATCTCTCTCTCTCCATTTCTCCTCGTCTCTCTCTCATCTCTCTCCGTCTCTCTCTCTCTCTCTCTCTCTCTCTCTCGCTCTCTCTCTGTCCCCCTCTCTCTGTGTTCTGTCCCCCCTTCTCTCTCTCTTCTCTCCGATTCTCTTATCTCTCTCCTCTCTCTCTCCTCTCCTCTCTACTCTCTCTCTCATCTCTCTCTCTCTTCTCATCTCTCTGGCTCATCTCTCTCATCTCTCTGTGTGTGTGTGTGTCTGTGTGTGGTGTCTGCCCCTCTCTCCTCTCTCTCTTCTCTCTCTCTCTCTCTCTCGAGTCCTCTCTGTGTGTGTGGTGTGGTGTCTCTCTCTCTCTCCTCTGTCAATCCCCTCCCCTTTGCCCCCCCCCCCCCCCCCCCCCCCCCCGTCTCTCTCTCATCTCCATCTCTCTCCTCTCTCTCTCTCGCTCTGTGGTGTGTGTGTCCTGTCCCCCCCCTCTCTCTCTCTCTCTCTCTCTCTCACTCCTCTCCTCTCTCTTTCTCTTTCATCTTTCCTCTTTCTCTCTCTTTTTTCTCTCTCCCTCTCTCTCTCTCTCGTCTCCTTCTTCTCTCTTCTCTCTCTTCTATCTCCTCTCTCTCTTCTCTCTACTCTCTCTCTCTCTCTCCTCTCTCTAAAGATTAGTTTTTTTTTTTTTTCAGTGAATTTTGATAAACTTCCATAACTCAAAAACTATGTGGTTGCGACGCATATTTTGTATCCATAAGAACATAAGAAAATAAGGAAGCTACAAGAGGCCGCGAGACCTACACGTGGTAGTTCCTGTCCACTAACACGACCTACATCCACCTTTCATCCCCATCCATTACCTACATTCAGCTCCCCTTTAAAAAAAGCTCCCCAATAACTCTCCACTAACTAACCTGTCTACTGAGTCCATGCCAGTCATTCACCACCCTATTATGTGAACCCAGTTTTATCCTATTTCCTTCTAATCTACGCTTTTTTTCTGCTTGAATACGACTACTACTAACTCTACTACTACTACTACTACTACACTACTACTACTACTGCCACTATTTATTCGCTACTACTACTACTACTACTACTACTACTACTACTACTCCTTACTACTACTACTACTACTACTACTACTACTGCCACTATTATTCCTACTACTACTACTACTACTACTACTACTACTACTACTACTACTACTACTACTGCCACTATATACTATGTATTTATAATGATTTTGGGAATTATTTTACACTGGGACCGAAATTGCCTACACAATTGGGACTATGGTTTCTGTTGACCTTATTGGATTCTAGGAAACGTTCTCTCACTTAAAACTTCGTGGGCAATCATTACTTTATAGATAATGGACATGTTGTTTATAGGAGGCCGAGAGACAAGTGTTTTACGTCCACCTCACTCTTTTTGTTCCCCTTCCTCTTGTGGACCTGCATCGCCTCTGTTCACATCCCTTGCCGCGGACGACTTTAAAATGCAGATTTGGCTTTAGGTTTGGAAGTAGGATGTTTAAAGCGTGGGGTTGGTTAGGTTAGTGATTCTAAAAGGTGGGGTTTAGGTTGGTTTAGTGAGTCACCTGAAAGGTTTAGTTTAGGCTAGGTTTAGAGTGGTCTGAAGGGTAGGTTAGTGAGTCTGAGGTTAGGTTATTGAGTCTGAAGGTTAGGTTAGTGTCTGAAGGTTATGTTAGTGAGTCTACAGGTGGGTTAGGTTAGGTTAGTGAGTCTGAAGGTTAGGTTAGTCTAGGTTAGTGAGTCTGAAGGTTAGGTTAGGCTAGGTTAGTGAGTCTGAAGGTTAGGTTAGTGAGTCTGAAGGTTAGGTTAGTGAGTCTGAAGGTTAGGTTAGTGAGTCTGAAGGTTAGGTTAGTGAGTCTAAAGGTGGGGTTAGGTTAGGTTAGTGAGTCTGAAGGTTAGGTTAGGCTAGGTTAGTGAGTCTGAAGGTTAGGTTAGTGAGTCTGAAGGTGGGGTTAGG
>JACEEZ010022174.1:27500-30000 GCA_016584305.1 Chionoecetes opilio
CCGCGAGACCTACACGTGGTAGTTCCTGTCACCTAACACTACCTACATCCACCTTTCATCCCCATCCATGAACCTATCCAGCTCCCCTTTAAAGCTCCCCAATAACTCTCCACTAACTACCTGTCTACTGAGTCCATGCCAGTCATTCACCACCCTATTTGTGAACCAGTTTTTCCCTATTTCCTTTCTAAATCTACGCTTTTTCTGCTTGAATACTATACTACTACTACTACTACTACTACTACTACTACTACTACTACTACTACTACTACTACTACTACTGCCACTATTATTCCTACTACTACTACTACTACTACTACTACTACTACTACTACTACTACTACTACTACTGCCACTATTATTCCTACTACTACTACTACTACTACTACTACTACTACTACTACTACTACTATATACTATGTATTTATAATTATTTTGGGAATTATTTTACACCAGGACCGAAATAGCCTACACAATTGGGAGTGTGGTTTCTGTTGACCTTATTGGATTCTAGGAAACGTTCTCTCAATGAACTTCCGTGGCCAATCATTACTTTAGGAGATAATGACATGTTGTTTATAGGGAGGCGAGAGACTAGTGTTTACGTCCACCTAAACTCTTCTCCTTGTGACCTGCATCCCCTCTGTTCTTCCTTGCGCGGAACTTTTTAATGCAGATTGGTTAGTTAGGATGTTAAAGCGTGGGGGTTAAGGTTAGGTTAGTGAGTCTAAAGGTGGGGGTTGGGTTTTAGGTAGTGAGTCTGAAGGTTAGGTTAGGCTAGGTTAGTGAGCCCTGAAGGTTGGGTTAGTTAGTCTGGAAGGTTTAGGTTAGTGAGTCTGAAGGTTAGGTTAGTGGAGTCTGAAGGTTAGGTAGTGAGTCTAAGGTTGGGGTTGGGTTAGGTTTGAGGTCTGAAGGCTTGGTTAGGCTAGGTTAGTGAGTCTGAAGGTAGGTTAGGCTAGGTTAGTGGGTCTGAAGGTTAGTTAGTGAGTCTAAAGGGTTTGTTAGTGAGTCTAAGGTTAGGTTAGTGAGTCTAAAGGGTTGGGTTAGTGAGTCTAAAGGGGGGTTAGGTTAGGTTAGTGAGTCTGAAGGTTAGGTTAGGCTAGGTTAGTGAGTCTGAAGGTTAGGTTAGTGAGTCTGAAGGTGGGGTTAGGTTTAGGTTAGTGAGTCTGAAGGTTAGGTTAGTGAGTCTGAAGGTGGGGTTAGGTTAGGGTTAGTAGTTGAAGTTAGTTAGGCTAGGTTAGGGTTGAAGGTTAGGTTATGGAGTCTAAAGGGTGGGGTTAGGTTAGGTTAGTGAGTCTGAAGGTTAGGTTAGGCTAGGTTAGTGAGTCTGAAGGTTAGGTTAGTGAGTCTAAAGGTGGGGTTAGGTTAGGTTAGTGAGTCTGAAGGTGAGAATAGGTTAGGTTAGTGAGTCTGAAGGTTAGGTTAGGCTAGGTTAGTGAGTCTGAAGGTTAGGTTAGTGAGTCTGAAGGTGGGGTTAGGTTAGGTTAGTGAGTCTGAAGGTTAGGTTAGTGAGTCTGAAGTTAGGTTATGAGTCTAAAGGTGGGGTTAGGTTAGGTTAGTGAGTCTGAAGGTAAAGAATGGGTTAGGTTAGTGAGTCTGAAGGTGGGGTTAGGTTAGGTTAGTGAGTCTGAAGGTTAGGTTAGTGAGTCTAAAGGTGGGGTTAGGTTAGGTTAGTGAGTCTAAAGGTGGGGTTAGGTTAGTTTAATTGTCATATCTCCTAGACACTCCTACCTAGTAAAAACATCTTATATCTCCAAAAGTAGTGATTTGCCACGGAAGTTCATAGAGAGAATGTTTCCTAGAATCTATTAAGGTGAACAGAAATCATCGTCCCAATTACAGTGTCTTCCTAACAAGGCGGGGGACGGGGCAATTACCGGGCTACAGTAAACCCTCGCGTTATTTGACACTCTTATTCGGACTTTGACATTATTCGGACCTCCTCCTTTTTTTTTTTTTTTTTTTTTTTTTTTTTTTTTTTTTTTTTTTTTTTTTTTTTTTTTTTTTTTTTTTAGGGGTCAAAATTTCCTAGCTATATATACTACACCTAGATTTTTTTTTTTTTTTTTTTTCTTTTTTTTTTAGGGGTCAAAATTTCCTAGCTATATATACTACACCTAGATTTTTTTTTTTTTTTTTTTTTTTTTTTAAGGGGTCAAAATTTCCTAGCTATATATACTACACCTAGATTTTTTTTTTAATTTGTTTTAAATTTTTTTTATAGGGTCAAATTTCCTAGCTATATAATTATACTCACCTAGATTATTTTTTTTTTTTTTTTTTTTTTTTTTTAGGGGTCAAAAATTTTGTAGCTATATATATACACAGTACACCTAGATTTTTTTTTTTTTTGGGGGGGGGTCAAAATTTCCTAGCAATAACCCCAGATTTTTTATTTATTTTTCTATTATGGGTCAAAATTTTTCCCAGCTATATACTACACCTAGATTTTTTTTTTTATTTTTTTTTTTTTTTTTTTTATTTTTTTTTTTTTTTTAGG
>JACEEZ010022174.1:35000-47500 GCA_016584305.1 Chionoecetes opilio
GCTGTATAATTATACTACACCTAGATTATTATTATTATTTTGTTTTTTTTTTCTTTAAAAAAACATTTGGGTGCGTATGAGCGTTAGAGGGTGGCCCCGTCTGAGGGTGCCCACAATGGAATTAGCATAGGGGTCCCAAGAAGTGAAAATCCGGCCCCTGGCAGGAGTGAATTTGACCCTGAAACAACAGCCAGACTGGCATATGTTTAACACCCTTCACAAGGCATCATAACATAATAACAGTGTAGTAGTAGAGTAGTAGTAGGTAATAAGAGTATTAGTAGTAGTAGTAGTAGTAGTAGTAGTAATAGTAGTAGTAGTAGTAGTTAGGGTAGTAGTAATAGTAATAGTAGTAGTAGTTTGTAGTAGTAGTAGTAGTAGTAGTAGTCAGTAAATAGTAATAGTAGGAGTAGTAATAATAGTAGTAGTAGTAGTAGTAGTAGTAGGAGGAGGAAGGTTAGCAGTAGAAAAAACTCAAAATCAGTGTACGAAACTAATAATAAAAATGGGTACGAAACAACTTACATCGGAATTCTCGCCACGTGTCCGAGGTCCAATTCTTGATATTACATGAGCCAATATAACATTTAATCAAGTGTTACCGCGCTTGGCATTCAGGGATGTAATACTATCCGTAGCCTGATCAGTTAGGTGAAGTTAGGTGCCAATGGTCCAGTTTAGGTGTAGGTAAGTTAGTGCCAATGTACAGGGTAGGTTAGGTGAGCCTAGGTGCCAATGTCCAGGTAGGTTAGTGAAGTTTAGTGCCCCAATGTCCAGGTTAGGTTAGGTGAAGTTAGGTGCCAATAGGTCCAGGTTTAGGTAGGGGAAGTTAGGTGCCCACTGTCCAGGTTCAGTTAGGTGAAGCTTAGGTGCCAAATGTTCCAGGTTAGGTTAGGTGAAGTTAGGTGCCAATGTCCAGGTTAGGTTGGTGAAAGTCCAGGTGCCAATGTCCAGTTAGTTAGGTGAAAGGTTAGGTGCCACTGTCCAGGTTTAGGTTTAGTTGTAGGTGAAGTTAGGTGCCAATGTCCAGGTTAGGTTAGGTGAAGGTAGGTAGCCACTTTGCCAGGTTTAGGTTAGGTTGAAGTTAGGTCGCAATGTCCAGGTTAGGTTAGGTGAAAGTTAGTTGCCAATGTCCAGGTTAGGTTAGGAAGTTAGGTGCCAATGTCCATGGTTAGGTTGGTGAAGTTAGGTGCCAATGTCCAGGTTAGGTTAGGTGAAGTTAGGGCCAAGTCCAGGTTAGGTTAGGTGAAGTTAGGTGCCAATGTAAGGTTAGGTTAAGGTGGAAGTTAGGTGCACTGTACAGGTTAGGTTATGGAAGTTAGGTGCAATGTCCAGTTAGGTTAGGTGAAAAGTTAGATGCAATGTCCAGGTTTAGGTTAGGTTGAAGGTTAGTGCCCCTGTCCAGGTTAGGTTAGGTTAAGGTAGGTGCCCAATGTCCAGGTTAGTTAGGTGAAGTTAGGTGCCAATGTCCAGTTAGGGTTAGGGAATTAGGTGCCACGTCCAGGTTAGGTTAGGTGAAGTTAGGTGCCAATGTCCAGGTTAGGTTAGGTGAAGTTAGGTGTCCAAGTCCAGGTTAGGTTAGATGACGTTAGGTGCCAATGTCCAGGTTAGGTTAGGTGAAGTTAGGTGCCAATGTCCAGGTTAGGTTAGGTTAGGTTGCCACTGTCCAGTTAGTAGGTGAAGTTAGGGGCCAATTGTCCAGGTTAGGTTAGGTGAAGTTAGGTGCCAATTGTCCAGGTTAGTTAGTTGTTGAATTAGGTGCCACTGTCCAGGTTGGTTAGGTGAAGTTAGGTGCCAATGTCCAGGTTTAAGGTTAGGGAAGTTAGGTGCCAAATGTCCAGGTAGGTTAGGTGAAGTTAGGTGCCAATGTCCAGGTTAGGTTAGGTGAAGTTAGGTGACAAGTCAGGTTAGGTTAGGTAAAGTTAGGTGCCAATGTCCAGGTTAGGTTAGGTGAAGTTCGGTGCCAATGTCCAGGTTAGGTTAGGTGAAGTTAGGTGCCAATGTCCAGGTTAGGTTAGGTGAAGTTAGGTGCCAATGTCCAGGTTAGGTTAGGTGAAGTTAGGTGCCAATGTCCAGGTTAGGTTAGGTGAAGTAGGTGGCCATGTCCAGGTTAGGTTAGGTGAAGTAGTGCCATATGTCCAGGTTGGTTAGGTGAAGTTAGGTGCCAATGTCCAGGTTAGGTTAGGTGAAGTTAGTTTGCCAATGTCCAGGTTTAGGTTAGGTGAAGGAAGGTGCCACTGTCCAGGTTAGGTTAGGTGATGAAGTTAGGTGCCAATGTCCAGGTTAGTTTAGGTGATAGGTAGGTGCCAATGTCCAGGTTAGGTAGGGTGAAGTTCGGTGCAATGTCCAAGTTAGGTTACGGTGAAGCTAGGTGCCAATGTCCAGGTTAGGTTAGGTTAAGTTAGGTGCCAATGTCCAAGTTAGGTTTAGGTGAAGTTAGGTGCCAATGTCCAGGTTAGGTTAGGGAGTTAGGTGCCAAGTCACGGTTTAGGTTAGGGAAGTTAGGTGCCAATGTCCAGGTTAGGTAGGTGAAGTTAGGTGGCCAATTGTCCAGGTTAGGTTAGGTGAAGTTAGGTTGCCAATGTACAGGTTCGGGTCTAGGTGAACGTTAGGTGCCACTGTCCAGGTTAGGTTAGGTTAAGTGAGGTGCCAATGTCCAGTTAGGTTAGGTTTAAGTTAGGTGCCACTGTCCCGGTGTTAGGTGTTAGTTAGGTGAAGTTAGGTGCCAATGTCCAGTTAGGTTAGGGGAAGTTAGGTGCAAGTCCAGGTAGGTTAGGTTGAAGTTAGGTACCAATGTCCATGTTAGGTTAGGTGAAGTTAGGTGCCAATGTCCAGGTAGGTTAGGTGAAGTTAGGTGCCAAGTCCAGGTTAGGTTAGGTGAAGTTAGGTTGCCAATGTCCAGGTAGGTTAGGTGAAAGTTAAGGTGCACTGTCCAGGTAGGTTAGGGAAGGTAGGTGCCACTCGTCCAGGTTAGGTTAGCGTGAAGGTTAGGTGCCATGTCTCAGTTAGGTTAGTGAAAGTTAGTTGCCACTGTCCAGGTTAGGTTAGGTGAAGTTAGGGGCCCACTGTCCAGGTTAGGTTAGGTAAAGTTAGGTGCCAATGTCAAGGTTAGGTAGTGAAGTTAGGGGCAATGCCAGGTAGGTTAGGTGAAGTTAGGTCGCCAATGTCCAAGGTTAGGTTAGGTGAAGTTAGGTGCCCAATGTCCAGGTAGTAGGTTAGGTGAAGTTAGGTGCCAATGTCCAGGGGTAGGTTAGTTGAAAGATTAGGTGCCTGCCCACTGTCCAGGTTAGGTTAGGTTAACATTGCAACACGTCGACGAGACTTCTTAGTTTGGTGTTTCGGCGAGAATCCCCATGGGCGCAAGTTCATAAACCCGTGAAAATACTTCTCTGACATCCCATTTATAACTAATACTACTACTACTACTACTACTACTACTACTATACTACTACTACTACTACTATAAAGAAATTAATCTATATAAACATGAGTACTAAACTATACTAATATCTACCCTAGTGATGGACACCCACACTCGTTTGCCTCCAATTCATGTAAGCCCCAAAGAAAATAGGAAATGCTATGACGAGTCTGGTATGAGTGTGTGTGTGTGTCTAGCTATTTGTCATGCTGTCTGTGTGTTTTGTCTGTATGTCCCCCCCCCCCCAAGTCTTCCTGTGAGTGTGTGTGTGTCTGTCTAGCTACCAGTCTGTGTGGTCTACATAGGTAACGGCCGCATATATAAACAATGTAATTACAACCTAACGTCAACCTAACTCTATGTTGTATCTCTATCAGGCTCTTGGCGTTTAGAGGTGCCTTGCCCTGAGGCCTCTGTATGATGAAGAAATCATTAACATCACAAGGGGAGAACGCTGCTGAAGAACATCGAACACAGGTGTAGGAAACAGTGTTATAGTGGTTTTAGTAGTAGTAGTAGTAGTAGTGGTTGGTGGTGTAGTAGTGTTGTTGTGGTAGTACTAGTTGTGTAAATATTAATCATGGTAGTAGTGGTAGTAAGATAATAGTAACAATAGTAGTAGTAGTAGTAGTAGTAGTAGTAGTAGTAGTAGTAGTCATAATAATGGTAGTAGTAGTAGTAGTAGTAGTAGTAATAATGGTAAGTAGTAGTAGGGTGGTATTATTATATTATATATTATTATTATATTAGTAGTAGTATAGTAGTGGTAGTAGTAGTAGTGGTAGTAGTAGCTAGTAGTAGTGGAGATTAGTAGTATAGTGTTATTATTATTATTATTATTATTATTATTAGTAGTAGTAGTAGTAGTAGTAGTCGTAGTGTAGCAGTAGTAGTAGTAGTAATAAGAGTAGTAGTAGTAGTAGCAGTGTAGTAGTAGTAGAGTCAGCAGTCGTAGCAGATAGAGTAGTAGTAGAGTAGTAGAAATAGAGTAGTTAGTTAGCGTGTAGTAGCAGTAGTAGTAGTAGTAGTAGCAGTAGTAGTAGTTAGTAGTAAAGTAGCCTAGTAGCAGTAGTAGTGCAGTAGTAGCAGTAGACTCGTAAATAGGTAGGTAGTAGTAGTAGTAGCAGTAGTAGTAGCAGTAGTAGCAGTAGAGAGTATAGAGTAGTAGTAGTAGTAGTAGTAGCAGTAGTAGTAGCAGTAGAGTACTAATAACACCAATCATCCGTCATAGAATATGCAGATGTGTCTGGGCGGGCTCACAGACGAGTTCTTTCACGCATTTTAGATGGCATTTTTCGACTCAAGAGCAGGATTTATTAGGCCGACTGTAAGGTCCTGTAGGTAAGTTAGCAGTGGTAGTTATAGTGGTGGGTGTGGGGTTGTGGTAGTTGGATGTGTGTCGTGTTGGGTTCGTTTTGAAGAGGGAGGATGAAAGGAATTGTGTGGGAGGGTTTGTAGTAGTGGTAGTGTAGTGGTTGTTGTTGTGGTGTAGTAGTAGTTGGAATATATTAATCATAGTAGTATGTAGTAAATAGTAGTACAATGGTAATAGTAGTAGTAGTAGTAGTGCTATCAGAATTAGTTAGTAGTAGTAGTAGTAGTAGTATTGTGGGATAAGATAATAGTAAGAACAATAGTATTAGTAGTAGTAGTAGTAGTAGTTAGTAGTAGTAGTAGTGCTATCAGAAAAATTGTAGGTAGTAGTAGACAGTGCGTGTACCAGAAAAATGAAAAGGGGGGCCAATTCTATATATATAACAGGGAGTTCCTGTTATGGACGAGCATTCCGGTATACGAGAATGCGATGATAGGAGATGTGTAAATTAGGAGTCTATTTTCAATATACGACGCTCAAAAATCCAAGCATAGGAAATTCAAACTGGTTGTGAGTAAAATGACCAAAGTTATTCACAAAGTAAATTACAAGATTACTAAAATTATAAAGTCATTTACTGACTATGATTTTACCTAAAGGTGGTACGATAATTCAATCTGAAAATAGGACATTCTGGTGCGCTCGGTACCACAATGGGGCCTTACAAAAATCACATCCCTGGGCGAGAGCCAGCAACGGAGGGTAGTAGGCCAGCAAAAACTGCTCTCGCACTACACTAGATACAATATACTTCCCTAACGAACGGAAGTCACAAAGCTCCCTCGATAGGTCGTAAACGAGTAGGAAGGGTTGTGACTGGCTAGGCGTCATCCCGTCACCGTCAATGACAAAACAGTTTTTAAAAAACTTCTCGACCAATAACAAGCCAGCGATACATATTTACGGCAAGAATGGCATCATGCCAGACTGCTCTCCGCCTTCTGTCCCCATCATCTAAACTAATTCTCGTTTATTTGGAATGCTTGCGTTTTAGTAGTTTCTATTGTATCAGATAGTAAGTCTAATAATAAGGCAGCGGTGTTGATAGTGTATTGTGGTTTAGAAGTGTGTATGGTGTGTTAAAATGGTGAATAGTTGTGATATGGGCGGCTCCGCGGCAAGTATTCTCCGTCACTCTCTGCCCCTCCAGCTCGGCCAGCAGTCGCCTCATCATACACATCTTGAAATCACCCTTATTAGGTGACACATCGGTTGCTACAATTTAGATAATGACACGGGATATAAACATCTCACCATAACACTAGTTGTAATAATAACGAGTATAAGGACGTTTAAGCCTGCCCAAACGTACCTTGGAGGAGGAGGCGGCGGCCTGCCCGTCCACCTGCCTCTATCAAAAAACCGCCGTCATCCGCCTCACCTGTGCCTTCCTGAAGACGACAGGACAGCTCTACCGCTGTCGATAGCACCATAGGATATCACCATTGATCATCGGATTCCTCAAAGGGGCCTCGCTTTCATACTAAATAATTACCAAGGAGATCGCGCTGGCGTTGGGGACCATCGGCTGCCGCCGCAACAACACAACACCCCGTTATCAGCTGTATAATATGGCCTTCCGTTGAAGAAGAACAGTCAGCTCCCACGCCTGTGATGGCACCATAGGATATCACCAGGGACCATAGGATCCTCAAAGGGGTTCTGGCACCCCTACTAATATTACCAATTTTATTGATAGCTTGAAAAAAAATTTCTTTTTTTTTTTTTTTTTTTTTTAAATTGGAGGGGGTTCCTGGAACCAAACTATATTTTACCATGAGTAGGTGTTTCCTTATACCAGATTTCACTTTAAGGAGATTGCCAGGTGGCACCTAACTGATGTATCTTCGGGACCTCCCTTAGTCAGTAAATGATTATAATTTTGTAAATAACTTGTTAATTTACTTTAGTGAATAAACTGGTAATTTTACTCAACCCAGTTTGAATGTCGTTAGCATGGATTTGTGAGCTCATATATTGAAAATAGACCCAATTTAACACATCTCCTATCATCGGATTCTCGGATACCCAATGATCGTATAAACGGGACCTCCCTGTATATATATACCGAGAGAGAGCGAGAGACGAGAGAGAGAGAGAGAGTGTTATATTATTATTATTATTTATTATTATTATAATTATTAGACGATGTGTTATTGCTTCCGCCCGTGGAGAGATTCAGCATGGAGTTTCCCCTCGTTCTCCTGACTCGTAGGAATCCTTCCTCGTCTTCAGTCTGCGTTGGAGAGAGGAGAGTGTGCGAGGTCGAGTTTCTGGAGGTCTCTTTTGAAAATCTCCTCATCCATACAATGTTTCGGCCTGTCTTTGTTCTTGTTCTTCCTGAGGTCATTGTACGCTTTTACCAGCTTTGACAGCTTCCTGCCGGCGTGTATTACTGTAGTTGTCGGAATCCCGGCGCGCGACCAGAAGGGGAGAACCTCCTCCACCACCGCCTTCCTGCTCCCGCTCGCCGTCTTCCCCATCTCCCGGTGGTGGTGGTAGTAGCGGAAGAGGACCTGCTCCTTCGATGGTAGCCGGGCTCCGGTGATTTCATCGATTGGAGCCTTGTCGATCAGCCAAAGATTACTAGCGGCTCTTGTTGCCATGTTGATAACCTGAGGGAGAAAAAAAGTGGAAATTTAGAAAAATCCTGAAATTCGAGTCACGTCACCTAAATGTTCACTTTGTCGGGATCCCTAAATATTACTCAATTTGCCCAAAATTTCAACGCAATACTGTTTTACTATGAGAGAACCGGAATAACACACCAGCGTGCAACATTTCAAAACTTTTGCATATTGGGACGGATATATATATATATATATATATACAGTAAAAGCCTTATAACTCGGTAACTCGGCACTGTTTTTTTTTTTTTTTTTTTTTTTTTTTTTTTTTTTTTTTTTTCTTTTTACACACACCTATGCCTATAGCAATGTAGGCAGTGAGCTCCATGGGTGGAATGGTAGGCCCTGGAGTCTCACTCAAGGGCTGTGATGGTTGGCCCTCGCCCGTGGTGGCGCAGGCAGGATTCTTATAGTGATGCCTGTGATTAGAGGCTCATGCCGCCCCCTGTGTCCTCCCAGGCACTCACAGTCCAAGGTAGAGTTAATGGACATGGCATAGTGTTGCAGTAATTAAGTGCTCAAGTGATGTACAATTAGGTTGTACAGGTACAGTACTGTATACAATACAGTACAGAGTTGTGATTATAAAGTGATTAAAGTGATACCAGTGTTAAAATGGTACAGAGTCCCCCTAACATCTTCTACATGTTACAACAAGGCTCCCCTCTCCTTGGATTACATGCCTGATGCTACCCGTGCATTGGTAAGTGTTGTTTTTATGCTTTTACAGTACTGTATTTTTTTTTTTTTTTTTATTTTATTTTTTTATTTTTTTACCCATATCAGAGGAGGACATTGCATAACTCGGCACATTGAATAACTCGGCAAGGGCCAGAGCCCCTATCGTGCCGAGTTATAAGGCTTTTACTGTATGTATATATATATATATATATATATATATATATATATATATATATATATATATATATATTATATATATATTATATATTATATATATATTATATATATGTATATATATTATATATGTATATATATATATATATATATATATATATATAGATAGATAGATATATATAGATATAGATATATATATATATACAGGGAGGTCCCGTTATACGAGCATTCGATATACGAGAATCCGATGATACGAGATGTGTAAATTAGGGTCTATTTTCAATATACGAGATCGAAAATCCAATGTTACGACATTCAAACTGGGGTGAGTAAAATTACCAAGTTATTTACTAAAATTATAAAGTCATTTACTGACTATATGATTTTACCTAAGGTTGAACGATAATCAATCTGAAAATATGATAATTCTGGTGGCTCAGTACGACAATGTGGCCTACAAAAATTCACAACCCTGGGCGAGAAGCCAGCAACGGAGGTAGTATGGCCAGCAACAACCTGCTCTCGCACTACCTAGATACTACTTTCCCTAATGACGGAAGCTACAAAGCTGATTGAAAGCTCCCTCGATAGGTCGTAAACGAGTAGGAAGGTTGTGACTGGCTAAGGCGTCATCCGTCACCAGCCAATGACAAACAGTTTTTAAAACTTCTCGACCAATAACAAGCCAGTGATACATATTTCCGGGCAAGAATGGCATGCCAGATTGCCTCTCCACCTTCTGTCCCCGTCATCTAAAACTAATTCTCGTTTTATTTTGAATGCTTGCGTTTTAAGTAGTTTTAATGTATCAGATAGTAAGATATATAAGTAAGGAGCCTGTGTTGCTAGTGTATTGGTGGTAGAAGGTGTGTATGTGTGTTAAAATGGTGAATATTTGTGATATGGGGCGGCTCCGCGGCAAGTATTTCTCCGTCACTCTCTGCCCCGCCAGCTCGGCCAGCAGTCACCTCATCATAACATCTTTAAATCACACTTATTTAAGGTGACACGGTGCTACATCGATTTAGATAATGACACTTGGATATAACATCTCACCATAATCACTAAGCTGTATAATAACGAGTGATAAGACGTTTAAGCCTGCCCAAACCTACCTTGGCGGAGGAGGCGGCTGCCTGCCCCGTCCGCCGCCTCTCTCAAAAACCGCCGTCATCCGCCTCACCTGTGCCTTCCTGAAGAAGGCAGTCAGCTCCTATGCCTGTGATAGCACCATAGGATATCACCAGTGATCATAGGATTCCTCAAAGGGTCCTTGCTTTCCTACTAAATAATTACCAAGGAGATCTCCGCTGGCGGCGGACATCGGCCGCCGCCCGCACAACACAACACCCCGTTATCAGCTGTATAATATGTGCCTTCCTGAAGAAGTCAGGTCAGCTCCCACGCATGTGATAGCACCATAGGATATCACCAGGGACCATAGGATTCCTCAAGGGGTTCTCGCACCCCTACTAAATATTACCAAATTTTATGATAGCTTGAAAAACATGTCTTTTTTTTTATTTTATTTTTTATAATTGTTGGGGTCCTGGAACCAAACCTATATTTTACCATTAGTTATGTGTTTCGTTATAAGAGATTTCGCTTTACGAGTATGCCAGGTGGAACCTAACTGCTCGTATCTTCGGGACCTCCCTGTATATATGTATATATATATATGTATATATATATATATATATATATATATAATACTTAATATATAATATATAATATATATATAATATATATATATTATTATATAAAATATATATTATATATATATATATATATAGTATATATATATATATATTATATATATATATAATTATATATATTATATATATATATGTTATATATANTGGGAAGGGGCAGAACGGGGTCTCGACCTGGGCTGTCGCCTCGCTCCTGCCAGGGGTTTTGGCACACTCAAAAACATACCCGAAGTGTGTAAGGAAAGGGTCTGGCCAACCTGGCCCTCCCCGGTGGAAGGGGTAAAAAAAAGGGGTTAGTGGAAAAAAGAGGAGTTGTAAAAAACAGTGAAGTGTTTATGTGTAGTTTGGGAAGGGGGGGGTTGGGGTTTGGTGTTATAATTTGTTCGGGGAAGACGAAAAGCTCGCGGGAGAGTGTCGATAAAGGTGTAATTGTGCATGTGTGTGTTGGAACAGGGGATTCGTTTTGGTTTTGTTGTATATGTGTGTTGATGGGAAGGGATGTTGGTCCCTTAAAGGGGAACAAGGACCGGAAGTCGTACCACCTTACTCCTAAGGCGAGCGAGTGCTTTTCGGACCTCTGTAGTTTGCAAAATTTTTTTTTTGCCATAGAGAGAGGTGAGGGGGCAGTGGGGTTAATGGGGTAGAAAAGGGCTTGAAAGATGCAATTTTTGCGCGCGCAGCTGTGGGGAACCTGCCCAGGCGTTTGTACTCGGCCGCGATCCCAAATTTTGGCGTTTTGTGGTATTGAATCTGAAGTTATCTATGTGGGGCCGATACTATTTATTATTCTTTCGGGGGGGGTTTGGGGGTTGTGTAAAAGGGGTATAGATTATTGTCTGGGCTTCTCGCTTTTATATTAAAGAAAGTGATTTTTAGTTTTTTTGAGGGTGTATGAATCCCCCCTTTGGTTTTCCCACGGCTGGGCAGTAATTTCCCTTTGGGATGCGGTCTTTTAATTGATTAATTGTCGGGAGCGTGAAAAAAGTGTCCGTCGTCTGCGTACTGAATGGTCAGGGATTCTCGTTGGTGGGGTCGGTAGGTCATGAGTGTACATGTTTAAAGAAGTTGGGGAAAAAGGATAGAGCCCTGGGGCCCCCGGCTATGGTGTAAAGGGTGGGAAAATTGTCTGTATACGGAGTCTCATCGTCTGTCTGTCAAAAAGTTCATAGTATCTTTTTGTCAAAATAGGGGGTCAAAGTCTTACATATTTTTTTGATCCGTGTGCCACACGGTGTCAAAATGTTTGTTTTACGTCTTTTGTCACTAGAACTGTTTTATAATCTTTGGGTTTTGTGCCCCTTTGGGTAGGCCACTATTGTGTTTAGCGGTCGTCGGTGGAGGTTTCCTTTCTGAAGCCAAACTGCTTTTGGGGGAGGGTTTTTTGGGCTCGAGGTGCGTCTTTTAAATCGGGTGCATACTAGTCTTTTTAAAAAATCTTCCTAGAATTCGGTAGGCTAATAGGGCGTATTTTCGGCGAGGGGGAGGCTTTTCCTGGGTTCGGGATGAGAATTTTGGTGGCGGTTTGAAGGCTTTTGGGGAAATTAAGCCTGTGGCCGAGCGAGGCGTTAAAAAATTGTGTGTGAAGTGAGAAATGCTCGGGGGGGGAGATTTTAATGATGGGCCAGGGATGCCTGTGGGGCCCGGTTGCGACGGAGTGCGTTCTTTTGAGTAGCCTGGCGACATCCTCCTCTCAAAAGTGTGTGAGAGGGGTTTCGTGTTTAAGTTGTTTGTGTTTATGTAGCCAGAGGATAGTGTTACTTCGTGTCGGTGCATTGTGTGTGGTAATATGTTCTATGTGTGTTGTGCTGGGATGGGTGAGGGAGGGGGGATTTTGGGTAGGAAAAAGGCTTTTGTCGGCTGGGTAGCGGTCGCGGCTCGGGATGTCCGTCGTGTGGATTACCTCTGTATGGGCTCATGTGATGTTTGTTATATTACTGGCCAGGATAGTGCCAGGGCTAAAATCTTACCTGTAAAACAGCCACTGCACTTGATTAATAATACAAAACCCACTTCATAAAAACATGGAAACGCTAGTAGGTAAAACGGGGGGGGAAAATGGGAAGACCGGCCGTTGGGATGGCGGCCATACGTAACGCGAGTTGTGGGGTGAGGTAAGGGAGGGAAGTAGTTCTGGCCAACACCACCCAGCACAGTTCCAGTCCTCCCTCCGAACCCCTCCCTCCCTCCTTGTCCCTTCGGGAGCATGCGTGGTTTGCTGCCTGCTGGTGGGGGGGTTAAATCAAGGGAGAGGGGGGGGGGGAGTTGTATGGGGTTATATCGGAGGTTAGACCCTCCCCTCCCCCCCCTCAGCAAAAATAGACGAGAGAGATGGCTAATAATAAAAAAAGAAAAAAATTCATTGGACAAAATTTACCGCATCTAATTGACCCCTAATGACTAGAAAACTAGTTACAAATATCTCTATTCTTCCTTTTTTTTTTTTTTCTCGCGTCTCCACAATACAGAATCTGTTAACTAAAAAAAACTAGTTAAATATTCTTGAACTATGC
>JACEEZ010022174.1:52500-73619 GCA_016584305.1 Chionoecetes opilio
ATTACATTCCATTATTACAATATTAAGTCAATAGGCACAAAACGAAAATGATTACAGCAGTGAAATCTTTGTTACCAAGAACACTATACTTTGCCTCATATTGGTTAAGGTTTCCATGTAAATATGTGAATCTTCTTAAAAATTAAGGTGCTCAAATATGGACTTTACACGAATCAAATCATTGCAAAGGCACCATTTGAAGCACGATGATCAAAAGTAAGCTTCATTGGAAACGGATATACTTTTATAGATGATATGAGAAAACTTCTCGGATGATAATGTGCGCCGATGATGTCAGTCTAAAAGAAAAGAATTTTGTAGTAGCCACTGATAATATTTTTTGTCATATTATATAACTCATATCGTTTTGTTTATTACTCTTAAGAGTTTATGTGGGTGGTGGCTTAGAAATGGCCGTTAGTATATACTCGAAAAAGAAATATGAAATCAAATGATTTGAAAAAACTAAATAAAAATGTCACGTTTAAAGCTCTGTGTAAAAACCAAACCGGAAAAATGCATTAAACAATAATTTTAACCTATTCCAGCACGTGGTACACCGAATGGACATTCTACAGCCCCCCCCCCCTGATCAACATTCAAATTTCGTATTCCAGATAATGTGAATGGGAAAAAGCCTTGACTTATTGCCGCAGGCCACAATTTGAAGGACAAAAAATAACTACTTTTGAAAAAGGCTCTATCTCACAAAAACCCAAAATGGTACAAGAGTCACAAGGCTGTCATTTGGCCGGATAGGTCATTCTTTTGTGATTAGAGCATTCATATTTTGTCGGTACATCCTCGTATAGGTGAAAAAAATAGGGCAATTGCAGGTTTTCAACATTTTGATATTAACTTCAAACTTATTCACCGATGTTTATCATATTCATTAACAACGACGCCATAGAGTTCTTTCACACCTACCGAAAATCAGCATAATCCAAAAACATAAGTCACTCAAACACACTTGTGAAAAGTTGGGGAGTACATGTCAATTTCAAAGTCTCTTAGAGGGGTAAAGAATATAAAAAGTTAGAAGACTTTTCTGGACAAGAAGCGCGGACTTCAATTACACATATTTTAATAGCATTGCCACACCTAGGAAAAAAGTTTATAATATTTATTGTAAATGCCCCAATTCAGCTTCTAAGTGGTAAAAAATATTCATTTTCAGAAAAATTTTCATGCAGAGGTACAAGTACCCTTTTTGATATTCTCTATCTCGATAACCAATCGTTGTCTGAGCGACCCTATTAGTGATACTTAGACCTTTAAACTATTCGCTCGGCACCTGTAAAATGAAATTTTTTGACCTTTTATAACTCGAAGATTTTTCAACGGATTTTATAATTGTCTAACAGGACGTACTAGTAAATATCTTAACCTATGAAAATATCAGATGATCTGACTTACAGACAAGGATGCCAGGAGTGATTCAAAAAAAAAAAAAACGATTTTTGACATCTGAGCAACCCTTAAATTTCGGAAAATTTGATATCTTATGATAATATAGGAATGTTCACCACGCCATCTGTTGGAATTATTAAAACTGGATAAAAAATGTACAAATCACTAAATTTTCTTCCCTAACAGTTTATCTTTTCTCCTTATTTCCACAAAACAGGTTCGTTACTACGGTCGAGACAATTATAGCCATCACTTCTTATAGTCAATGTACGTTTTATTTTTTTTTTATAATTTTTGCTATTTAAAAAAAAAAAAACATTAAAAAAAATTTCTAAAAAAAATATTAAACAATCAAACTAAAAAAAAATTAATATTGTCGAGCACGAACTAACGAAACTCTATGTGGGTATTTTGGGGACATTTTGTAAAAAAAAAATGTGGAAAAAAATAATTAAAATTGTAGAAAATATACGCGATTTGCGTGCAATTTTATCAAATTTTAATTTATTTTTACAGATGGGTATTACGACATACCACCATCATTGTACTCTAAAAAAATCAAACACAGATCCCGAAAAAATATGAAGGTGCTGGATCAAGTTTGAACAGACTATAGATACAAAAAAAATCTATACGCATTAAAATTATAAACTTTTAAAAAATTAAAAATAAATATGCCTTTCGTTAAATTCAGACACTTACTTTTTAGATACAGGCCAAAAAGTATTTTAATCTAGCATTATTTTAAATGATTACCCCAGAAGTGGCATATTTCCTTAGAGATACAAAAAAAAAGATCGAAATAAAAAAACATAGTACATAATAAAAACCTATAAATTGTTTACAATAAGTTTAATTTAAGAAGCAAAACGGTTTAACAGATACACACCAAAAATTATGCTTCCTAATATTCAGTATTTTCCATATATGCCCAAAGGGTCCTTTCCCTATATAGATACAAAAATAATAGTTCCATCAAAGTATTACATCATACCAATTATTAATTAGTTATTTCTATTAATAGTTTAACAATCCTGACAGACAGTAGCAGACACAACCCAAAAGTATTAGTCCATAAGCATAATATTTTACATTATAACCCAAAAAAAATGTCGTTTCCTTATAGATACAAAAAAAAACACGATTTCAAAATTATAGATCTTTAAGAAAACTCTTATAAATAGTCTCTATACGTATTATAATAAGCAAAACAGTTTACAAGATACAACCAAAAACATATGCCTAAGGCGTAATGTTTCCCATTAGCCCCAAAAAGTGGCATTATCTATAGATACATAAAAAATAATTGAAAATCTACACGATGTAGATCATACAAAGATCTATAAATTTGTCTTCTATACATTTTACAATCCGACAAACACTTTACCCAAAAAAACTAATATTCATAAGGCGAAAATATTCAATGACACAAAAAAAATGACAGTTCCATCCATCTCATATTTCTCTATCTTTTCTCTTTATATATGCAATGTGATATACCTTAAGCCCGAAATCAAATTAAACGAATTTGAACATTAAAAAAAAAAAAAAAAAAAAAAAAAAAATATATATATAGTAATCTATATATATAGATATAGAGAGATAGTAGAGATAGGATATAGATATAGATAGATATAAGTGATAATATAGATAATATATAGATAGATATTATAGATAATATATATATATATATATATATATATATATATATATATAATTATATATATATATATATATAGTCATCATGGCCATTTTAAGCTTTTATAACACAAACAATAAACTCAATTAAATAATAATATACTATGTCATACCTTAAATTATATGATCTACAAAAATAAATAATAATTTGTATTTACCAAAAATTTGAAACGAAGTAAGCATGAATTATTGCCGCTAGGGCAATATTTGAGTAGGAGTATTTAGGGGGTGAAATATCACTGCAATATTACCACATTTAAGTCACTAGGAAACAAAGACTAATAATGATACAGTAGTGAATTCTTTTTTATATGACACTATACTATTGTCCCATATTGTAGGGTTTAGTAAATATAGTAAATATTCTTAAAATTAAAGTGCTTAAATATGGACTTTACACGAAACAAATCAGCAGATGAACCTTTTTGAAGCAAAACTCTTATTCCAAAACTCAGCTTAAGTGAGGAAACGGTATATACTTTTTTTAGATGATAGAGAAACTATCTCTGCTAAAATGTGCGCGAATGATGTCAGTTGTAAAAAAAAAAAATGTAGGTGCCACAATATTTTTTTCGTCAGGATTTAAATCACTCATATTTTTTTTTTATTTATCACATTTTGCGTAGGAATGCAAAAAACGGGTATGGGATGGGATAGTTTTGGAGAAAATCCCCCGAATAACCTTTTTTTTTTTTTGTTTAATAAATACATACTTATTTTTATTTTTAATATTATATATATAACAATATATAATTATTTTTTATAATTTAAAAAAAAAAAAAAATTTTTAATACCTCTTTTTTTTTACTTTGTTATCTATAAAGGTAATGACACGTTGGCGTATATTGTAAATTAAAGAGAGAGGAGAGCGAGAGAGAGAGAGAGAGAGAGAGGATAAGAGAAGAGAGAGAGAGAGAGAGGAGAGAGAGGAAGAGAGAGAGAGAAGAGAGAGAGAGAGAGAGAGGAGAGAGAGAGAGAGAGAGAGCGAGAGCGAGAGCGAGAGCGAGAGCGAGGAGCGAGAGCGAGGAGAGAGGAGAGAGAGAGAGAAGAGAGAGAGAGCGAGGAAGAGAGAGAGAGAGATGATGAGATGAGAGAGAGGAGAGAGAGAGAGGAGAAGCGAGAGAGAGAGGGAATGAGAGAGAGAGAGAGAGAGAAGAGAGAGCGAGCAGAGAAGCGAGCGAGAGAGAGAGAGCAGATGAGAGAGAGAGAGAGAAGAGAGAGGAGAGGAGAGAGAGACGAGAGAGAGAGAGAGATGAAGGAGAGAGAGAGAGAGATGAGAGAGAGAGAGAGAGAGAGAGGGCGAGAGAGGAGAGAGTGGGACGAGAGAGAGACGAGAGAGAGGAGAGAGATTGAGAGAGAGAGAGAGAGTAGAGAGAGAGAAACTCTCTTTGTCTATTCCAAATTCAACTCAAGGGAAAATATGCAACGTAATTTATTATTATGTAATCAGTCGGAAGAACTATTTGGGCATGAAATTATGGTAGGACACGAGGCACGAGGGTTGCCGCGCCACCGATATTTGGGGGATGTGGGATTAGCGGAAATGAAAGCCTTACGTCCTCAGGCCATAAGGTGATATGATGCGTAAGAAGAGTATATTTGGCGGGAATAAGGGCTTCTTAAAAAAACCCTTGTTTGTCTGATAATTACGTAGGAGTGGAAATAGATATAACAATTATAGTGCGGTTTATCGCTTATTAATAACTTAAACGAATGATTAAGTTAAAATGGCAAAATTCATGTATGGATAATTTTACAGAGTTTTCTGTGGGGAATTTGGGGGGGAAGCGGTAGGCGGATTACCATATTTTCGGCGGGGGGGGGGGAGCTCTGGCATACAATCTAAATGGAATCAATGTTTTAGCTAAAAACAAAATTATTAAATATTTTGCGCTATAAACGGTAAACAGCAGAGGCATCCACAAACGACATCAAAACGCAGGCAGAAAAAAAAATAGTGTCGTCCACCAAAGGAATCGGGGTTCATCTAGAAAAGGGACTGATCCGGAATATAATGAAAATTTCGTCTCAGAACAACGGTAACTGACAGGAGGCGTATGGGTAAAGTTGTGGCTAGAGCGGGGGAGGGGGGGGGGCAAGGCATTATTGATAAGGTGGGCTTAGGTACCAATAATAAAATAAAATAATAATGATGAGAAACGAGCGTCAATGAAAATATAAATACATGTTCTTCAACGTACATAGTGCCATACGGCCATACCAAGATGAATGCACCGCTTCTCGTCCGATCAGCGAAGGGTTAAGCATCGTTGGGTCGGGTAGTACTGATGGGTGACAGTCCATGGGAACACCAGCTGTTGTGGCATTCAATCTTTTAAGTTATACATATATAATATTATAGTAGGGATCCTGGAACTGTCCGATGATACGAATTTCGCCGCCGTGGTCGAGTCATTTCCCCGCCAGTTCTGTATATTACAGGATCCAACATATATATACATTTATTTAGGTTTGACCATTTTCTGCATTCTGGAAGGAAATACCAATACAATACTTGATCAGTTAGATACCAATGTCCAGGTTAGGTTAACATTTCTACGTCGGCGAGAGTTGTAGGTTGGTGTTTCGACGAGAATTCTTGTCGGCGACAGTTTCATCTCTCTCTCTCTCTCTCTCTCTCCTCTCTCTCCTCTCCTCTGCTCTCTCTCTCTCCTCCTCTCTCATATATATATATATAATATATATATTATAATTGAGCAATCTGTGCTTTTCTGGTAACGGCGGCTCTGACGGAGTGCCACAGTGCCTGGCCTGTACCGTGAGGTTTAGGAGGCTTTCCGCAAGTCTGACCGGCCACAGGGGGTGTCAAGAAACCTCACGGTATAGGCCAGCACTGTGGCGCTCCGTGAGATCACCGTTTACAGAAGAGCACACAATTGCCCATCAGGAAGCTGTTGCTGCTGCTACTGCTGCTGCTGCTGCTGCTGCTGCTGCCAAAAACTGAAGACAAAAACCCAAGTCATGTAGAAATGAACTGAAAATAATATAGAGAAATAAATAAATGCTAAAAAAAAACACCAAATGAAATAACCATTCCTATACATCTGAAACACACAAGAAGGGTCCGACGCCCGTGGAGATGTAGCTGTCTGTAATGGTGGGCATGGGCGCAGGGAGTTTTACTTAGACCAATCGGAAAGCATCTTTCGTGTCCTCGTGAACGGTGGTGGAATTCCTCCCTATATATAGCGACATTTTGTTCGCGTTACGTCAAACATACTCCAACAAGAGTTTGTGTTCGTCGTCAATATGGCTCGCACCAAGCAGACTGCACGGAAATCTACTGGTGGCAAGGCGCCCCGCAAGCAGCTGGCCACGAAGGCGGCTCGCAAGTCTGCCCCTGCCACCGGGGGTGTCAAGAAACCTCACCGTTACAGGCCAGGCACTGTGGCACTCCGTGAAATCCGCCGTTACCAGAAGAGCACAGAATTGCTCATCAGGAAGCTGCCCTTCCAGCGCCTGGTGCGTGAAATTGCCCAGGATTTCAAGACCGACCTCCGCTTTCAGTCTTCTGCCGTCATGGCTCTGCAGGAAGCTTCTGAGGCCTACCTCGTGGGTCTCTTTGAAGACACCAACCTGTGTGCCATCCACGCTAAGCGTGTGACCATCATGCCAAAGGATATCCAGCTCGCTCGTCGCATCCGTGGAGAGCGTGCTTAAGCGTCATCATCGTCCTTTGTCAACAAAGACAACAACAAACCTATCTAGGCCCTTCTCAGGGCCAAAAATATTCTACACGAGAGATATTTGATCAGACATGGAGAGAATAATGTAACTAACTAATAAGCGTCTCCACTAGTGAACGTTTATTATCATTATTGGATTGTTATGTTTTAATTCATTTTTCCAATGAGATAAAAGTGTGCGAACTAAGCCCAAATGTATTATATATATATTTATTATATAAAGCTTGTATATATAGTCTTTCAGTGTAGGTGAGTACATTACTACATAAGACTAGTTTAGATTTGAAACACGCCGCACTACGAATATGCCAGTTGTCTAAATTAACGCATGGCAGAACGACTCTTAACTAGTAGTAGTCTAGATAATTGTGCCCAGTGTAACTTGGACATATATAGAAGGAAAATGGTTGGTGGACCAAGAAATATAGCTATAAATATTAAATGTATATGTAACACCCTGGTGATAAAAGGCAATCGCATAGAAATGACGAGCCCATAAAGATGATATAATAGTTACTTCCTCCAGTCCGTCTATATCTTCTCTTTCGCTTAGAAATTGTGGCTCCATTGGAGCCGTTTTATGCAAGATCTTCTCCACCTTCAGCAGAAGTTGCAACCTTAAATTGGTTGCTTACTTGGAGGAGGTGTATTTGGTGACAGCCTTGGTACCTTCAGATACAGCGTGCTTTGCCAGCTCACCGGGCAGTAGGAGTCTGACGGCAGTTTGTATCTCCCGGCTGGTGATAGTGGATCGCTTGTTGTAATGAGCCAGGCGAGAAGCCTCGGCGGCGATGCGCTCAAAGATGTCGTTGACGAAAGAGTTCATGATGGACATGGCCTTGGAAGATACGCCGGTGTCGGGGTGGACCTGCTTCAACACCTTGTAGATGTAGATCGAGTAGCTCTCCTTCCTCCTGCGCTTCTTCTTCTTGTCACCCTTGGCGATGGCCTTCTGGGCCTTGCCAGCCTTCTTGGCAGCTTTTCCTGAAGCTTTGGGAGGCATGATGATGCTGTGCTTGTCTGACTCAGCAAAAATTTGGTTTGGGCTGCATACTCCAATTTTTATATATATACTCTTCGGCTTACTCAGGATCAGGGCTGCTTTGAGAACTCACAAGTTGATTGGCGCGCTGGTGCTCGCTCCCGGTTTCCTCTGACCCGGGAGCCCCCTATATATAACGTAGGTTGGCCGTCAATTGCAGATACACCGCGGGATCGCTCCAACACTAGTATTTGTCCAACCCCGTAGTCACATCACATCATGTCTGGACGTGGCAAGGGAGGCAAGGTGAAGGGCAAGTCAAAGTCTCGTTCCAGTCGGGCTGGACTTCAGTTCCCGGTGGGCAGAATCCATCGTCTCTTGAGGAAGGGCAACTACGCCGAGCGCGTGGGCGCTGGAGCCCCCGTGTACTTGGCGGCTGTCATGGAGTACTTGGCTGCTGAAGTCTTGGAGCTTGCCGGCAACGCTGCACGTGACAACAAGAAGACTCGCATCATCCCTCGTCACCTACAGTTGGCAATCCGCAACGACGAGGAGCTCAACAAGCTACTCTCCGGCGTGACCATTGCACAGGGCGGTGTGCTGCCCAACATCCAGGCAGTGCTCCTTCCCAAGAAGACAGAGAAGAAGTAAAAGGCACACCAGTTCCTTTCATAAGACAGATAGTATACGGCTCCTATTAGGAGCCACAAGTATAAGTCTTGAGAGTTGCACGGACAAACTAGTGATAATAATGATAACTAGCAGTAATACGATTTTTTTTTTTTCAATGATTATGATGATACTAATCATAATAGTAATAGTGGTAGATTCGTATAGGCTGAGGCCATCATCTTGCACAAAGATTTGAGAGCATCTTTCCATCTCCAAATGAAGTCACTGTCATTGTAACGGCAATGACCTGAATGATACTTTTTGTTTGTCTAATTACTCCTGCGCACCCAGCAGCGGCAGGCGGTAGTAGTAGTTGTCAGGCCAAATTCATACTCATATTCGAGACCCTTTTTATTATCTTGCTCTTACTCACGGCTTAATATCTATAATACAGGCCATAACAACACGGTGATAATGAATAAATATTTTGAATAATATTTCTTAAACAGTCATTGCAAATATTTAAGAAGAAAAACCAAGAAAGAAAGAAAAAACTTAAGACCTTGGCCAACCAACAATCACCTTCAAGCAAATGGATGTGGACCTTTAAATAAAGGTCCGGGTTTTATTTGTATATGTATGTACGCTGAAGAGACAGACGGTAGTGGAGATATTAACCACCGAAGCCATACAGAGTGCGTCCTTGGCGCTTCAGGGCATACACCACGTCCATGGCCGTGACCGTCTTGCGCTTGGCGTGCTCGGTGTAGGTTACGGCATCCCTGATAACGTTCTCGAGGAACACCTTGAGCACACCTCGTGTCTCCTCGTAGATGAGCCCAGAGATGCGCTTTACACCCCCTCTGCGGGCTAGGCGACGGATGGCGGGCTTGGTGATGCCTTGAATGTTGTCTCGCAGCACCTTACGATGACGCTTAGCTCCTCCCTTTCCGAGACCCTTGCCTCCCTTGCCGCGTCCAGTCATGGTGTCTGATGCAGAGCGAGATGAGAAACGTGCGTACGGTTTGGAGTTCTGGGGAATGTGATGTAAGTCAGAATCAGAATATAAAAAGAGAAAGCAGGAGATGGGGAAGTGGGGACAGGGAGAAGAATAGGTGGGTGAGAGAAGCGAGCTAGAATGAGAAAAAAGACATGGGGCTTAACCCAAGCGCTATTCGTGTTTTTTATTGTGGGGGACTCCGCGTACTGTACTCTCATCCCGACTCAGTCCATCGGAAAAAACCACGCTGGGGCGACACAGGAGGGAAGGGGGGGGGGGAAAAGAAGGTGCCCTTGACACACCCAGGGCAGCACCAGGCGCCCGCCGCCCGACTCCCACACGAGGGACCACCGACCGTCCGTCTCTTCAGCGCACAATTTCTTTATTGAAATACACATACATACATTGATTACAAAAATCATTCTGTTTACATAGTTTTAGCTGGTTGCAAGGTTTATATTGTGGCATACATAAATATGATGTTGATTACATTAAGTATAATGATACATAGTTTAAATTACTTAATAATAATAATAATAATAATAATAATGTTGGCATTGGCTTTTGGTGTCCCGGGAGGAAGGTATGAGTCGTGAGTGTTGGCGTCTTGGTGTCTGGCTAGTGATTGGTGGGTATTGAGTGAGATGGGTCGGTCCCGCTGTGCCACGGAACAATGTTGGCGTGTAGGTGTCTGGCTATGTTGGTTGGCGCGTGTATATAGGTTGGGGGGGGTCTGGGTTGGGGTCAAGTAGGTTTATGTTTGGTGTGTGATAATTTGCTGGGGGTAAGGAATCTATAATGGTGTATATTTCATCGTGGTATATTTGGAAGGTGTCAAGTTGTTTCGAGTTCTATTGTGGTGAATTATGTTCAAAGGGGGTATGTTGGCTGTCTCGTGTAGCTCGCGACATGTTATGAGGTCTTGCCATTTGACATTTAAAGCAAAGCGTAGGCCTTGTTTTGAATGGTTTGTAGTTTCAGGTGGTTAGATTTAGCTGTTAAGGAGAGGGCCAAGGGACAGTAAGTTAAAAGTGGTTGTACTAATGCTTTAAATAGGTGAAGTTTGGTTTTCTCGTTGGCTTCGCGGAATCTATATAGGCTACTGAGTACTGTTCTAGCGTGGCTGCCTTCTGGGTAATGTGTTTATTAAAGCGGAGGAATTATTATGTGAGACCGAGAACCTTATTGTTTTTCTATGGGGATGGAGTGGCGTTTGGTAGGAAAGGGTAGAGGAAAATTAGTTTGGTCTCTCTGACTTGATGTTGAAGTATGTTACTGTTGTTTTCTGAGGGTGAGAGAGGATGCGCCATTTGAGCTCACCAAAGGTTGTGGTGGAGAGTTCATTTTGTAGGCGCCGTGACAGATAATCTAGGTCCGTGCGCGTGTGAGTTGTGTGACGTCGTCGGCGTATTGAATGGTAAGTGATTCTCGTGTCTGGGGTCGGTAAGTCTCGTGTGTACATGTTGTAGAGTGTTGGGGAGAGAACGGAACCTGAGGAACGCCTGCGAGAGGGGAAAAGGAGGAGGAGTAGGTGTGTTGGTGTTTGAATTAATTTGACGGTCCATGAGAAAGTTACAGAGAAGGCGTTGTGTTAAAGGGGGAAGATTGAAATTGTTGCAAATTTTGTACATTAGCCCCGTGTGCCAGACAGTGTCAAAAGCTTGTTTGACGTCCTTGGTCACGAGGGCTGTTCTGAAGTGGTGAGAACTGGATTTAAGGTAGGCAAGAATGGTGTGAGGGCGTCTCCGTGGAGAATCATTCTGAACCCGAATTGTTTTGGGGAGAGGAGTTCTAATGTTTTAGGTGCGTCCTTAGCCTATGATTTATGATTCTCTCGAAGGTTTTCCCCAAGATCTCAGGAGGCTAATGGGGCGGGTAACTGTCTGGGAGGTGTAAGTTTTTTTGTGGTTTGGTTATGAGGATGGTAGTGGCATTTTTCATTGGTTTGGGGAAATACCCAGTGGCAAGCGCTGCGTTGTAAATTTTGGTTAGGGAAGAGATGATACACATTGGGAGTTGTCTTGTCATTGGCCATGTGATCCCTGTTGGGCCAGGGGCCCGGCGTGGGGTGTGTTTTAGGAGGCTGGCGACTTCCTCTTCCTCGATGGGGGAGGTGAGGAGGTGTTGGTAGTTAAGGGTGGATGTGTCGATGTTGTTGAGCGGGAGGGTGTCTGCTTGGGTGTGTTGCATGTGTGTTATGATGGTGGTGATATGTGTTGTACTGGGTATATGTGGAGGGAGTGGGTGGGGTTGAAAAACCTGCTGCCAATGTATTTTAAAAATGTCGACCACTTGAAGAGGGTCAGTGACTCGTGTGTTGTGGATTAGTAAGTGTTCAAAATGGTCCTTGTTTGATCCTCGGAGGTTATGAATTTTACGCCAAAAGTGGGTGGGGTTAGTGTTTCTGAGTGAAGCCGTGTTTTTTATCAAGTTTTGCCAATATGTGTTGTGATCGATAGTTAAGCTATCAAGAATGTGATTACGGAGTATGTTTATGTCTCTGTATACTGGGATGTGGTTATGTAAATTTTGTGAAAGGCGTGTTTTGTAGCATATAAGTAGGCGTTGTGTCCTGATTGAGGGTTTAAACTCGTGGTATATCTTGTGGCGTTTCTTAGGTATGTGTTGGTCGCCTGCCGTTAGGATTTCTCGGTGTATTTTATCGATGGCCGTGTCGATGGTGGTGTGTGGCTGGCCTTCGAGTAGTGTTGGGCGGTGTATGGATGTCAGTGTGTTTTTGTATTCGCTCCAGTCTGTGTTTTGTAGTCTAGGACTGGAGGTGAAGGTATGGCTATGGGTTAGTGGATATACGGGGATAACAGGATGTGGTCGGAGCCGCACTCTGGCTAGATGTTTATTATGGCTGTCCTGGCTAAATCTACGCCACTAGCCACGACTTGCTTAATAATACAAACCCACTTCATAAAAACATGGAAATCGCTAGTTAGTAACGGGGGGGGGAAAATGGGAAGACCGGACGTTGGGATGGCGGCCATACGTAACGCGAGTTGTGGGGTGAGGTAAGGGAGAAGTAGTTCTGGCCAATCACCACCCAGCACCAGGTTCCAGTCCCTCCCTCCCCGTCCTGTGTTGTCCCTTCGGAGCATGCGTGGTTTGCCTGCCTGCCTGGTGGGGGGGTTAAATCAAGGGAGATGGGGGGGGGAGTTTTATTGGGGTTATATCGGAGGTTAGCCCCTTCCCCATCCCCCCCCTCAGCAAAATAGACGAGAGAGATGGCTAATAATAAAAAAAATAAAAAATTCATGGACAAAATTTACCGTCACTCTTAATTGAACCCTTAATACTAGAAAACTAGTTACAAATATCTTTTCTTCCTTTTTTTTTTTTTTTCTCGGTCTCCACAATACAGAATCTAGTTAACTAAAAAAAAAAACTGTTAACTTTCTTGTAACTATTGCCCATCTATTTAACTTTCCCCAAATTTTTAAAATTTATTGAGATTTATTTGTAGAAATTTAATTATTTTAAATTTGTAATACGTAAAATTTTTTTTTGGTATCTAAAAAGGGAAAATGCCTTTTTTGCCAAAAGATATTATTACCCCTAAAAAAAATAATATTTTTTTTTAAATATTTGTAAGTATTGCCAAATAATAAAATTTTATGTAATTTTTTTTTATAGAGATTGAGATTATCTATAATGTAATTCGTATCTTTTTTGGGGTATCTATAAAAAGGGAAAAAAAAAAAAAAAAAAACCAGGTTTTGCGTTAACGTTTATATTATATTTTAACCTTAAAGAATATTTGTTTTTTTTTTTCATCTTGTAAAAACTTTTTGCCAAATATTAAGTTAGGTTTGGTTAGTTTTGGGTTAGCTTAGGTTTAAATTAGGTTGGTTTGAAAGGGGAAAGGTAGGTTAGGGTAGGAATGGGGGAAGTTTGGTTTTTATTAGGTTAGGTTAGGTTCGGTTTAAAAGGGTTTTGGGTTTGGTTAGGTTGGTTTGGAAGGATTAGGTTAGGTTAGGTTAGGTTAGGTTAGGTTAGGGTGGTTAGGTTTGTATTAGGCGTAATTAGGAAAGGGGGATATTTGTAGAATCGCTCTTTTCGCGACCTCGTGAATTTTTAAAAAATTTAACTATAAGCTGGGTTGGTTTTGGTTAGGGTAGGTTGGTTAGGTTAGAAAGGGCAGGTAAGTTGGTTAGGTTAGTTTAAAAGGGGTTTGGTTAGGTTGGTTAGGTTAGGTTGGGAAGGGATAGGTTTAAGTTAGGTTAGGTTTGAAATGGGTTAGGTTAGGGTTTGGTTAGGTTTTGGTAGGTTAGGTTAGGGGAGGTTTGGTTTTGGAATGGGTTAGGGTAGGTAGGCTAGGTTAGGTTTTGGAATGGATTAGGTTAGGTTAGGTTAGGTTTGTTAGGTTAAGTTAGGTTAGGGTTTGGAATGGGGTAGGTTGGTTAGGTTTTGGTTAGGTTAGGTTAAGGTTAGAAATGGGTTTAGGTTAGGTTTGGTTAGGTTTAAATGGGTTAGGTTAGGTTTGGTTAGGGGTTGGTTTGGTTTGGTTGGTTGGTTAGGTTAGGGAAAGGGTTGGTTAGGCTAGGGTTTGGTTAGAATGGGTTTGGTTAGGTTAGGTTAGGGGTTTGGGTTTTTAGGTTAAATTAGGTTAGGTTAGGAAGGGATAGGTTAGGTTTGGTTTGGTTAGGGAAAGGGTTAGGGTTTGGTTTGGTAAAGGTTAGGTTTTGGTTTGAAATGGGTTTGGGTTTTGGTTTGGTTTGTTTAGGTTAGGTTCGCACGTTTCCCAGGTGGGTAAGCACGTTTCCCAGACCCTTTCCTCCCTTGCCGCGTCCATCATGGGTCTGATGCAGACGAGATAAACGTGGTAGGTTTGGAGTTCTGGGAAATTTATTAAGTCCAGAAACAGAATATAAAAAAAGAAAGCAGGAGAGGGGAAGGGGGACAGGGGGAAGAATAGGTGGGTGAGAAAGCGAGAGAATGAGAAAAAAGACTGGGGCTTAACCCCCAAACGCTTTGGTTTTTTTTTGTGGGGGAATCCGGTACTGTACTCTCATCCCCACTCAGTCCCTCGGAAAAAAAAACCCCGCTGGGGCGACACAGGAGGGGGGGGGGGGGGGAAAAAGAAGGGGCCCTGACACACCCAGGGCAAAACCAGGCGCCCGCCGCCCCACTCCCACACGAGGGACCACCCACGTCCGTTCCCTTAGCGCACAATTTTTTTTTTTTAAAAAAATCATACATTTTATTTCAAAAACATTCTGTTTACATAGTTTTTTGTGGTTTCAAGGTTTTTATTGTGGATACAAATATAGTTGATTACATTAAGTAAATAAAATAGTTTAAATTTCTTAATAATAATAATAATAATAATAAAAATGTTGGCATTGGGTTTGGTGCCCCGGGAGGAAGGTGAGTCGTGAGTGTTGGCGCCCTGGTGTCTGGCTAGTGATTGGTGGGTATTGAGTGAGATGGGTCGGTCCCGCTGTGCCACGGAACATGTTGGCGTTTTAGGTGTCTGGCTATGTTGGTTGGCGCGTGTATATAGGTTGGGGGGGTCTGGTTGGGGTCAGTGGGGTTATTTTTGGTGTGTGATAATTTGCTGGGGTAAGGAATCTATAATGGTGTATTTTTCCCATCGTGGTATATTTGGAAGGGTCAAGTTGTTTCGAGATTCTATTGTGGTGAATTATGTTCAAAGGGGGTATGTTGGCTGTCTCGTGTAGCTCGCGACATGTTATGAGGTCTTGCATTTGACATTTAAAAGCAAAGCGTAGGCCCTTTTGTTTTGAATGGTTTGTATTTTCAGGTGGTTAGATTTAGCTTTTAAAGGGGAGAGGGCCAAGGGACAGTAAGTTAAAAGTGGTTGTACTAATGCTTTAAATAGGTAAAGTTTGGTTTTTCTCGTTGGCTTCGCGGAATCTATATAGGCTACTGAGTCCTTTTTCTAGCGTGGCCTGCCTTCGGGGTTTAATGTGTTTATAAAGCGGAGGGAATTATCTATGTTGAGACCGAGAACCTTATTTGTTTTCTATGGGGGATTGGAGTGGCGTTTGGTAGGAAAAGGGTAGAGGAAAATAGTTTGGTCTCTCTGACTTGATGTTGAAGTATGTTACTGTTTGTTTCTGAGGGTGAGAGAGGAGCGCCTTTTGAGCCCCAAAGCTTGTGGTGGACAGTTCATTTTGTGGGCCCGCCGTGACAGATAATCTAGTGTCCGTGCGCTTTTGTGAGTTGTGTGGACGTCGTCGGCGTATTGAATGGTAAGTGATTCTCGGTGTCGGGGGTTCCGGTAAGTTATCTTTGTGTACATGTTGTAGAGTGTGGGGAGGAGAACGGAACCTTGAGGAACGCCTGCGAGAGGGGAAAAGGAGGAGGAGTAGGTGTGTTGGTGTTTGAATCTAATTTGACGGTCCATGAGAAAGTTACAGAGAAGGCTGGTGGTGTTAAAGGGGGAAGATTGAAATTGTTGCAAATTTTTGTACTCGGTTACAGGCTTTTTGTTGCTGGTAGCGGTCGCGGCTCGGGATGTCCGTCGTGTGACTTACCCTCTGTATTTGCTCATGTTGATGTTATATTACTGGCCAGGATAGTGGCCATGGCTAAATCTTACCCTTAAACAGCCACTACTCTTGCTTAATAATACAAACCCACTTCATAAAAACATTGAAATCGCTAGTTTAGTAACGGGGGGAAAAATGGGAAGACCGGACGTTGGATGGTGGCCATACGTACCGAGAGGTGAGGGGTGAGGAAAGGGGAGAATTTAGTTCTGGCCAATCACCCCAGAAACCAGGTTCCAGTCCCTCCCTCCCTCCTTGTCCCTTGGGGAGCATGCGTGGTTTGCCTGCCGGGCCGGGTGGGGGGGTTAAATCAAGGGAGATGGGGGGGGGGAGTTTTATTGGGGTTATATCGGAGGTTACCCCCTTTCCCCCATCCGCCCCTCAGCAAAATAGCGAGAGAGATGGCTAATAATAAAAAAATAAAAAATTCATGGACAAAATTTACCTTTCACTCTTAATTGAACCCTTTAAATACTAGAAAACTGGGTTACAAATATCTTTTCTTCCTTTTTTTTTTTTTTCTGGGGTCTCCACAATACAAGAATTTTAGTTAACTAAAAAAAAAAACTAGTTAACTATTCTTGTAACTATTGCCCAATCTATTTAAAACTATTGCCCAAATATTATAATTTATTGAGATTTATTTGTAGACATTTATATTATCTATAATTGTAATACGTATAATTTTTTTGGTATCTATAAAGGAAATGCCAATTTTTTGCCTAAAATGTATATTTTTACCCCTAAAGAATAATAGTTTTTTTAATATATCTTGTAAGCTATTGCCAAATAATATAATTTATGTAATTTTTTTTATAGAGATTGAGATTATCTATAATTGTAATTCGTATCATTTTTTGGGTATCTATAAAGGAAGAAAAAAAAAAAAAACCAGGTTTTGCGTATAACGTTTATTATTATATTAACCTTAAAGAATATTAGTTTTTTTTTTTTCTATCTTGTAAACTATTGGCCAAATATTAAGTTAGGTTAGGTTAGGTTAGGTTTAGCTTAGGTTAAGTTAGGTTAGGTTAGAAATGGGATAGGATAGGTTAGGTAGGGAAAGGGTTAAGTTAGGTTAGATTAGGTTAGGTTAGGTTCGGTTAGAAATGGGTTGGGTTAGGTTTGGTTAGGTAGGAAGGGATTAGGTTTGGTTAGGTTAGGTAGGTTAGGTTAGGCAGGTTAGGTATGTATTAGGCGTAATTAGGAAAGGGGATATTAGTAGAATCGTCCTTTATCGCGACCTCTGTGAATTTTTAAAAAATTTAACTCATATAGCTGGTTAGGTTAGGTTAGGATAGGTTAGGTTAGGTTAGAAATGGGCTAGGTAAAGGGTTTGGGTTTGGTTAGGTTAGAAAAGGGTTAGGTTAGGTTGGTTAGGTTAGGTAGGAATGGGATAGGTTAAGTTAGGTTTGGTTAGAAATGGGTTAGGTTAGGTTAGGTTAGGTTAGGTTAGGTTAGGTTAGGGGTAGGTTAGGTTAGGAATGGGTTAGGCTAGGCTAGGCTAGGTTAGGTTAGGATGGATTTGGTTAGGTTAGGGTTAGGTTTGGTTAGGTTAAGTTAGGTTAGTTAGGAATGGGATAGGTTTGGTTAGGTTAGGTTGGTTTGGTTAGGTTAGAAATGGGTTAGGTTAGGTTAGGTTAGGTTATAAATGGGTTAGGTTAGGTTAGGTTAGGTTTGGTTAGGTTTGGTTAGGGTTTTGGTTAGGTTAGGAATGGGTAGGTTAGGCTAGGTTAGGTTAGGAATGGATTAGGTTAGGTTAGGTTAGGTTAGGTTAGGTTAGGTTAAATTAGGTTAGGTTAGGAATGGGATAGGTTAGGTTAGGTTAGGTTAGGAAAGGGTTATGTTAGGTTAGGTAAGGTTAGGGTTAGGTTAGAAATGGGTTGGGTTTGGTTAGGTTAGTTTAGGGTTTGGTACGCACGTTTCCGAGGTGGGTAAGCACGTTCCGAGACCCTTGCTCCCTTGCCGCGTCCATCATGGTGTCTGATGCAGAGCGAGATGAGAAACGTGCGTACGGTTTGGAGTTCTGGGAATGTGTGTAAGTCCAGAATCAGAAATAAAAAGAAAAAAGCAGGAGATGGGGAAGGGGACAGGGAGAAGAATAGGTGGGTGAGAGAAGCGAGCTAGAATGAGAAAAAAAGACATGGGGCTTAACCCAAGCGCATTCGTGTTTTTTATTGGGGGGACTCCGCGTATGTACTCTCATTTCCCGACTCAGTCCTCGGAAAAAAACCGCTTGGGGCGACACAGGAGGGAAGGGGGGGGGGAAAAAGAAGGTGCCCTTTACACACCCAGGGCAGCACCAGGCGCCCGCCGCCCGACTCCCACACGAGGGACCACCGACCGTCCGTCTCTTCAGCGCACAATTTCTTTATTGAATAATACATAAACATTGATTACAAAAATCATTCGTTTACATAGTTTTAGCTGGTTGCAAGGTTTATATTGTGGGCCCTACATAAATTGATGTTGATTACATTAAGTATAATGATACATAGTTTAAATTACTTAATAATAATAATAATAATAATAATAAGTTTGGCATTGGGTTTGGTGTCCCGGGGGGAAGGTATGAGTCGTGAGTGTTGGCGTCTTGGGGTCTGGGTAGTGATTGGTGGGTATTGAGTGAGATGGGTCGGTCCCGCTTGCCACGGAAAAAACTGTTGGCGTGTAGGTGTCTGGCTATGTTGGTTGGCGCGTGATATAGGTGGGGGGGTCTGGGTTGGGGGCAAGTAGGTTTATGTTTGGTGTGTGATAATTTGCTGGGGTAAGGAATCTATATGGTGTATTTTCATCGTGGTATATTTGGAAGGTGGGCAAGTTGTTTCGAGATTCTATTGTGGTGAATTATGTTCAAAGGGGGTATGTTGGCTGTCTCGTGTAGCTCGCGACATGTTATGAGGTCTTGCCATTTGACATTTAAAGCAAAGCGTAGGCCTTTGTTTGAATGGTTTTTTAGTTTCAGGTGGTTAGATTTAGCTGTTAAGGAGAGGGCCAAGGGACAGTAAGTTAAAAGTGGTTGTACTAATGCTTTAAATAGGTGAAGTTTGGTTTTCTCGTTGGCTTCGCGGAATCTATATAGGTATGAGTACTGTCTAGCGTGGCTGCCTTCTGGGTAATGTGTTTATTAAAACGGAGGAAATTTTCTATGTTGAGACCGAGAACCTTATTTTTTTTTTTATGGGGGATTGGAGTGGCGGTTTGGTAGGAAAGGGTAGAGGAAAATTAGTTGTGGTCTCTCTGACTTGATGTTGAAGTATGTTACTGTTGTTTTCTGAGGGTGAGAGAGGATGCGCCATTTGAGCTCCCAAAGGCTTGTGGTGGACAGTTCATTTGTAGGCGCCGTGACAGATAATCTAGTGTCCGTGCGCGTGTGAGTTGTGTGACGTCCCTCGGCGTATTTAATGGTAAGTGATCTCGGGGTCTGGGGGCCGGTAAGGGCTCGTGTGTACATGTTTTTAGAGTGTTGGGGAGAGAAAAAGGAACTTGAGGAACGCCTGCGAGAGGGGAAAAGGAGGAGGAGTAGGTGGTTGGGTTTGAATCTAATTTGACGGTCCATGAGAAAGTTACAGAGAAGGCGTTGTGTTAAAGGGGAAAGATTGAAATGTTGCAAATTTTTTTAAATCGGTTACAGGCTTTTTGTTGCTGGTAGCGGTTCGCGGCTCGGGGTGTCCGTCGTGTGACCTTACCTCTGTATTGCTCATGTTGATGTTATATTTTTGGCCAGGATAGTTTCCATGGCTAAATCTTACCCTTAAACAGCCACTACTCTTGCTTAATAATACAAACCCACTTCATAAAAACATTGAAATCGCTAGTTAGTAACGGGGGGAAAAAGGGAAGACCGGACGTTGGGATGGTGGCCATACGTACCGAGAGGTGAGGGGTGAGGTAAGGGAGAAGTATTTTGGGCCCAAAATCACCACCCAGCACCAGGTTCCGGGCCCCTCCCTCCCTCCTTGTCCCTTCGGAGCATGCGTGGTTTGCCTGCCTGCCTGGTGGGGGGGTTAAATCAAGGGAGATGGGGGGGGGGAGTTTTATTGGGGTATATCGGAGGTTAGCCCCTTCCCCATCCGCCCCTCAGCAAAATAGACGAGAGAGATGGCTAATAATAAAAAAAATAAAAAATTCATGGACAAAATTTACCGTCACTCTTAATTGAAACCTTAATACTAGAAAAAAAAAGTTACAAATATCTTTCTTCCTTTTTTTTTTTTTTTTTTCTCGGTCTCCACAATACAGAATCTAGTTAACTAAAAAAAAACTAGTTAACTATTCTTGTAACTATTTCCCAATCTAGTTTTAATATTGCCCAAATATTATAATTTATTGAGGGTTTATTTGTAGACATTTATATTATCTATAATTGTAATACGTAAATTTTTTTGGTATCTATAAAAGGAAATGCCATTTTTTGCCTAAAAGTATATATTACCCCTAAAGAATAATAGTTTTTTTTAATATATCTTGTAAGTATTTCCCAAATAATATAATTTATGTAACTTTTTTTAAGAGATTGAGATTTTCATAATTGTAATTCGTATCATTTTTTGGGTATCTATAAAGGAAGAAAAAAAAAAAAAAAACCAGGGTTTTTCGTATAAAAGTTTTTTATTATATTAACCTTAAAGAATATTAGTTTTTTTGTTTCTATCTTGAAAATATTGGCCAAATATTAAGTTAGGTTTGGTTAGGTTAGGTTAGCTTAGGTAAGTTAGGTTAGGTTAGAAATGGGATAGGATAGGTTTTGGCTAGGAATGGGTTAAGTTAGGTTAGATTAGGTTAGGTTAGGTTCGGTTAGAAATGGGTTGGGTTAGGTTAAATTTGGTTAGGAAGGGATTAGGTTAGGTTAGGTTAGGTTAGGTTAGGTTAGGCTAGGTTAGGTTATGTATTAGGCGTAATTATGGGAAGGTGGATTTAGTAGATCGTCTCTTTATCGCGACCTCTGTGAATTTTAAAAAAATTTAACTCATATAGCTGGTTAGGTTAGGTTAGGATAGGTTAGGTTAGGTTAGAAATGGGCTAGGTAAGGTTGGTTAGGTTAGGTTAGAAATGGGTTAGGTTAGGTTGGTTAGGTTAGGTTAGGAATGGGATAGGTTAAGTTTGTTTGGTTAGAAATGGGTTAGGTTAGGTTAGGTTAGGTTTTAGGTTAGGTTTGGTTTGGGTTAGGGAGGTTAGGGGAAAGG
>JACEEZ010022175.1:0-5000 GCA_016584305.1 Chionoecetes opilio
TTTTTTTTTTCCCCCTCCTCCCCACCTTCCCCAACCCTACTCTTACGATGTTGTGGGTAAGGGTAGTACGAAAAATGAGGCCGTTTTTCCACATCAACCCCCCTTGTGTGTGTGTGTGTGTTGTGTGTGTGTGTGTGTGTGTGTGTGTGTGTGTGTGTGTGTGTAGTGTGTGGTGTGTAGTGTGTGTGGTGTGTGTAAGGGGGTGATGAACTAAATTGACTCGTATCGGACAATCTTTATTTTTCATGTATGTAAGAAGACGCACATACATACATACACGTGTATACTATTATATACACGATTATACGTACACGTTTATGTACTTATGTATGTATGTATGTATGTATGCAAACACTCGATATTAAAACGTGAGAGATGGGGAGAGAGAGGGAGATGGGGGGAGGAGAGAGAGAGAGAGAGGGAGGAGAGGGAGGGAGAGTTAACACCGTGGTTAAAAAAAGGAAGTAAGGGAGAAGAGGGGGCGTTACGAGTGAGGAGGAGGAGGAGGAGGAGGAGGAGGAGGAGGAGGAGGAGGAGGAGGAGGAGAGGAGGAGGAGGAGGAGGAGGAAGGAGGAGGGGAGGAGGAGGAGGAGGAGGTGGAGGAGGAGGAGGAGGAGGAGGAGGAGGAGAGGGATGGAAGGGCGTGTAACTTGAGTACTTTGTAAACATTTGCAAATACAATGGCATGAGACCCATGTTGGTGGCAACCTGATCAGGACGCCACCTCGAGGGACCACTGATCCGGGAGGAGGAAGAGGAGGAGGAGGAGGAGGAGGAGGAGGAGGAGGAGGAGGAGGAGGAGGAGGAGGAGGAGGAGGAGGAGGAGGGAGGAGGAGGAGGAGGAGGGCCAAGAAGTTACAGAGAAGTGAAAGGCGAACGAATAATAGGAAGTGGATGGAGGAGGAGGGTTTGTGAGTGAGTGTGTGAAGGAACTTTGGGAAGGAAGGAAGGAAGGAAGGAAGGAAGGAAGGAAGGAAGGAAGGAAGAGATGGAGGGAGGTAAGGAGGAGGAAAATAAGATAATAAAAGTACCTTATAAGAGAAAGAGAGATAAATGTGTGAGCAACTCTTTGGGGTTATGTATTTTTCATTATGATAATCCTCCTCTCTCTCTCTCTCTCTCTCTCTCTCCTCCTCCTCCTCCTCCTCCTCCTCCTCCTGGCCACCTGCTGTGCCTCGCCGCCTGGACCGTCACGGTGATATGATTTCATCAATCCAATTTGTTTTCGGGTGGCTGGGAGTGCTGGACCGGCGGGAGGGGAGGAGGGGGGGAGGGGCGATTAAGGAGATAACACGCCTCTCCCTACACCTCCCCTACCCTCCCCTACCACCTCACTACCCTCCCCCAGCCTTATAATGTCCTCCCCTCCCTCCCCACACTCCCCTTCCTTTCTTTTCCTATCCTATCCTTCCCTTCCTCACAATACTCCTGTTTTCCTTCTTTTTTTCCCTCTCTTCCTCCTCCTCCGTTTTCTTTTCCTCTCTTCCACCTTCTTCGCTTTTTTCCCTCTCTTCCTCCTCCTTCGTTTTCTTTTCCTCTCTTCCACCTTCTTCGCTTTTTTCCCTCTCTTCCTCCTCCTTCGTTTTCTTTTCTTCTCTTCCACCTTCTTCGCTTTTTTTCCTCTCTTCCTTCTCCTTCGCCTTCGCCTCATCATCATCATCATCAGCATACAGTCATGGGGCGTGATGAATGGGCGACGTGATGATGAGTTATTCTATTACCATAAAATCAATGCCAGGACCGGAAGCGTCGAGGCGTGAGTGAAGGAAGGAATAATGTCATGAATATATAGTAATAGATATAAAGTCATAAGGAATTAAAGTAGCAAGGAGTAAGTAGTAAAGTAAAGTAAGTAGTTATAGTCTATTTTTTTTAACGAGGCAAAAATTCCACTCTAACTTAAAATCTCATGCTTAAAGTTATGCCTGTATTTACCCGATAATATGGTTAACTATGATAAAATACAGCTGAAATTTAGAAGAAGCGTAGCCCTTCTCCTGGCATCAAATATCTGTCACTAAGCAGCAAGGGGTTAGGATTTTTCGCCTCATTAAAAAAAACCCAGTATACGTAGTTCCTTCATTTCTTCCTCATCATTTTATCCTCACATATCTCTCCCTCTTATCCCTCCTCCTCCTCCTCCTCCTCCTCCTCCTCCTCCTCCTCCTCCTCCTCCTCCTCCTCTCCTCCTCCTCCTCCTCCTCCTCCTCCTCCTCCTCCTCCTCCTCCTCCTCCTCCAGCAACAAGGGTCAGAGTTCACAGTCCTCAGGTGGTGACTGACTAACCATCTCCCTTCGGACTCCCTTAACCAACCAATCAGAGCCTTACACGGGAGGACAAGAGAGAGAGAGAGAGAGGGAGAGAGAGAGAGAGAGAGAGAGAGAGAGGGTCCTACCATATGGTGTGTGAGAGCGGGGCGGGGCTGAGAGGGAGGGGGAAGAGGGGGAAGGGGGAGAGGGGAAGGAGGTAGGAGGTAGGACAATTAGAGAGGAATATTACAATGAAAGGACTGACGAGATTTGTGTTTATATGCAACGCGTGTTTTCCCCACACAGCGTTTAATACGTATTTGTTTGTAAATTTGGTTGTTATTTCCCCTGTTGTGTCCGCCGCGGCACGCACATTACGGGGTTGTTGGTGTTGTGTTTTGTTGTATGTAGCGTCATGTCATTCATTTCCGAGTTGATGTTGATGGTTTATTTTGTTATATTTGACGATTGTGGGTTTTTGTTATTTTTTTTGTGGTTTATGATTTTTTTATGTTTCCCGATTTGTGTTTTTTTCACATTTTTTTTTTTGTATGAATTGTTTGTTCGCCACTTTTTTTTGTATTGTATTTGACATTATTCATTTTGTGTATTTGTTGAAGCTGTCAAAGCCTCAAAGCATGGAAGTTGAAGCTTTCCATGTTACATTTTCTGATTCCTATTTTTTTTTATTCTAACAAATCATTTATCGCCATTTTTTTGTATCGTTATTCATTTGATAGAAAACATTAATATTATTTTAATTTTTTTATTTATTTATTATATTTATTAATTGCTCTAGTTTTTCTTCTGTTGTAATTATTTTGTCGTTACTTTGTTTAATCTATCTGTTGATCTATCTGTTTTATCTCTTTATCTGTTATTTATATATCTATGCTTTCTTTTCCCTTTCTTTTCCCTTTTCCCTCTTTTACTTGACACTTTCCTATCTTTGTTAAGTAGCATTTATTGTAGCATTAAAATTTACCAGTGTTGTGACATTTAAAACGTTTATCGTCTCCCGGGAAAAAACGTTTGCTTGGTGATTGTTTGGTGTACAGTTTGCGGCCTCGTGCTTAATTAAGGGATAATAATAATAATAATAATAATGATAATAATAACTTTATAAAAGGAAGAATAAGGGATCTAGTGCTTCAATAAATATAGTGATAGCGTATAAGATGGTGTATGTTATAGGAATACGAAGATGAAATGATGAAAACTATACGTAGCGAGATTATTGAATAGAGAAATTTTCGTTTTAGTCGTGTGTGTGTGTGTGTGTGTGTGTGTGTGTGTGTGTGTGTGTGTGTGTGTGTGTGTGTGTGTGTGTGTGTGTGTGTGTGTGTGTGTGTATGTTATAATTTGCCGTGTGTGTACGGGCGTGCATAAGCTATGTGCGAATGTGTATGATGGTGTGTATATCTGTGTGTGTTTATGCATATGTAAATTCGCAATTATGTATGGGCTGTTGAAGCCGTGTGTGTGTGTGTGTGTGTGTGTGTGTGTGTGTGTGTGTGTGTGTGTGTGTGTGTGTGTGTGTGTGTGTGTGTGTGTGTGTGTGTGTGTGTGTGTGTGTGTGTACGTGCCGATTGCCGCCCGCCACACACCGCCAATTATGAACGCCCGCCATGTTTAATACTCAAATAACTCTAGCAATTTGCATCTAGATTTTTTCATTTTTTCAATTGTTTGGATGGGGAGCGCGCAGGGAAATCACACAAAGGTCCATCGCTCGCTTCATAACAAACACGGCAAAGTAGCGACGGAGGTAAATCACAGTGACGAAGAGAGGATTAGGGGGAATGGAAGGGGTTGTAGTGGTGGTGGTACAAATAGGGAGTGTGGGAGGGGTTGTGGTAGTGGTGGTACAGATATAGTACAGGTTCACAGGTGCGGTCGACAAGAGCCTGGTAGGGGAGCAGAAGGTCCCGAGTTCAAGTCCCACCAAGGAGCAACGATCAAATCCATCACCGAGTGGCTGAAGAAACCCGCATGCAGCTATACCTGTTCTCTGACTGCGAGTGAGACGGAGGAACAGCCTGACTGAGGATCCGAACATCATAGAAGACAGGATCCTCACCTAAGACCACAGGAGTCACTATAAAAATCCAGCCTGTGCCAGTAACGGGCGAGATCGACCGACAGCACGTCGACCGACATCACGACTCTCCATAAGCCTACAGGCGCTATAGGCTCCAACGTAAAAAAAAAGGGTATAGGGAGTCCCGAATCAGACCTGTATGTAAGGCTGGACAGGTGAATTGGTGAGGAGGCGGCGACGCACACTAATAGAGTGGCGTGATCTAATTACCTGCCAATTACGTGACAATGAACTAATTTACCTGAACAATGGCTCAGGTATCCGATAGATTGACCAAACGGAAGGAAATGGTAAGAGTCATACAGAGGTGATTTATTTATTTATTGGAAAGCATAATGGTGATACCGAGTTAGAGATAAGAATATTTATATGTATTGAAATGCTTATAATGATACCGAGTTAGAGATCAGAACATTTTAAAATATTATATTGGTATTATAATGGAAATGTTAAGGTATCTATGTATGTATGTATGTATGTGAGTACGTAGATGTTAATAAAATATGTTGGGTTGCAATTTCTATTTTTTGTTCTTAGGTTCAGTCTAAATTGCAATTTTCAAAGTAAAACTGCTTTAAACTAGAAGTATGATAAATTACTATGCGTGAAAATCATATAGAGTTAGTCCCTTCCCCTACACTAGGTGGCAA
>JACEEZ010022175.1:12500-30000 GCA_016584305.1 Chionoecetes opilio
CACACACACACACACACACACACACACACACACACACACACACACACACACACACACATACACACACACACACACATACACACACACACACACGCACACCATCAGGACGATTTGTTTCATATCAGATTTCAAAGCTTTCCAGTTGATGTTCACGAGAGAAAAAAAAAAAAACGTAATTATTAAGTGTTTTTTATACTGTACAAAATAACATCATAACGCGTGCAATACATGTACTGTGTTTTGTTGTTGTTGTTATATTTTAGTTACCTTTTATGCCAAGGTTCGTATTCATGCTTCCATTCGGTTTTTTTTAAAGTTTGATTTATATAGGTAGATTTTAGTCAAATTTTTTAACGAGGCGAAAATTCCATTCTTTCATAAGGTCTCATGCTTAAAATGATGCCTGTGTTTACCTGATAATATGGTTAACTATGAAAAAATACAACAGAAATTTAGAAGAACTGTAGTATTCCCTTCTCCTGGCATCAACTATCAGTCAGTAAGCAGCAAGGGGTCAGGATTTTTCACCTCGTTAAAAGAAAGACTGTAGTTAGTTACTTGTGTAGTTATCTGTATTAAGTTATCTTATAGTACGTACATTAATTTTTTTGTAGATACATTTATTGATTGTAATTATATTTATATTTTTACTGTTTTTTTATGAACTAATGAAAGTCTTATTATTTTGTGTCGTGATATACTTGTTATTTTCTCGGAGGAAATTATAAGATTTCGATTTAAGTGGCTGCTATTAGTTTTGTTTATGATCTGAAGTGTTGAGGAGGAGGAGGAGGAGGAGGAGGAGGAGGAGGAGGAGGAGGAGGATTACATAGGATTACATAGGAATAACAGACACCAGGAGACCTATTGGTCCATGACGAGGGTATCTGCTGAAACTACATACTACTAACTATCAACTACTTGTAAGAAAACAGTTGGAAAATGATACCATGTCCCTAAAGAAGATAGGAACATGGAAGTTTCGTAGTGCAGAAAGATAGGGTATGAAATATACTAACTACAACTACCACTACCACTACAACTAATCGATCCGGGGGACTAACGAGGAGGAGGAGGAGGAGGAATAAATATTAATGGTAAGCAAATAAATGAAGAAATAAATAAATATAATTAGGAAGAGTGTGACAAGGAAAGTAATAAGAAAGATGAGGAGGAGGAGGTGAAAGAAAAGAAGGAATATGAGAAGAGAAAGGCTGAAGAAACAAGAGAATACAAAGGAATGCAAAGGAGGAGGAGAAAAAGGAGGTTAAGGTGGTGGAGGAGAAAGAATAGGAAGAAGACGGTGACGATTAGAAGAAGATTGAAGTGGAAAAAATAGAAAAAAAAGCAAGAAAGAAACGAAAGAAAAAATAGAAAACAACAAGTCAAAAAAGAAGAAAAGAAAAATAATAAGCAGAAAAAAGGAAATGAAAGCGAAAAAAGAAGAAAAAAGAGAAAAAAACAAGATAAAGAGGAAAAAACTTGAGAAAGAAGCAGAAGAAAAGAAGAAGAAGACAAGAAGAAGAAGAAAAAGAAGAAGAAGAAGAAGAAGAAGAAGAAGAAGAAGACAAGAAGAAAAAGAAGAAGAAGAAGAAGAAGAAGACAACAAGCAGAAGAAGAAGAAGAAGCAGAAGAAACAGCAGGAGGAGTAACACGAGAGAGAGGGAGAAAATGTCCTTAGCAGGGAGTTTTAATTAAAGGCCCAATGGGTGGCTTGCCTCGGGATTGTGTTATAACAAAGCACTAATGACCCCACTGCCTCGGCTCTAATGGCAGCAATCAAAACAAGACGTGAGTGCCGCCCTCCTTGTCTCCTGCCCCGCCCCTATACCCGCCCCGCCCCTGGGAGACTTCGGGGGGGTGGGGGGGGGGGCAGGGGGAAGAAGTTGTTGAAGGGAGGGAAGGAGGGTATGTAGGGACATTTTGATAGGAAGGAAGACAGGTATGAAGATGGAGAAGGAAGGAAAGGAAGGAAGGAAGGAAGGAAGGAAGGGAAGGAAGGAAGGAAGGAAGGAAGGAAGGAAGGAAGGAAGGAAGGAAGGAAGGAAGGAAGGAAGGAAGGAGAGGAGGAGAGGGGAGGAGGAGGAGGAGGTGGAGGAGGAGGAGGAGGAGGAGGAGGAGGAGGAGGAGGTGGGAAGAGGAGGAGGAGGAGGAGGAGGAGGTGGAGGAGAAGGAGGAGGAGGTGGTGGTGGTGGTGGTGGTGGTGGAGGATTTGGAGGACGAGGAGGAGGAGGAGGAAAAAGAGGAGGACGAGGTGGTGGTGAGAGGCTTGTAAATAAAGAAAACTACTTACACATCGATTTAAGTGGCTGTTATTAGTTTTGTTTGTGATCTGAAGTGTTGAGGAGGAGGAGGAGGAGGAGGAGGAGGGAAAGAGGGGAAAGGGAGGAGGCATTTGGGGACGAATTAACACCATCACCAGCCCTGACCTCGCATTTTTCCTCCTCCTCCTCCTCCTCCTCATCCCCCTCCTCCTCCTCCTCATCCCCCTCCTCCTCCCCCTCCTCCTCCCCCTCCACGCGTCCTCCAAGTAATTTATGGCCGGAGAAAATTGTTGAGTATTAGCGACGTTGATGTCCGTCCGGGCGAAATTGTCTCCTGTATATAATGTTAATATCACGGCTGAGGGAGGGAGGGAGGGGGGAAGGAGGGAAAGGGAGGGAGGGGGGAAGGAGGGAAAGGGAGGGAGGGGAAGGGAGTGGAAGGGAAGGGAGGGGAGGGGAGGTAAAGAGGGTATGTATCTCCTCCTTCCCTCTCTCCTTCTCTCCCCTCCACTAATAGCAAACATAAGGCTCTCCACTTTCACTCATCTGTCTATCTACATTTTCACATCACCATCAATTATCTCTAAGGTTTTTTCTTTTCCTTCCTTCTTATCTATGTCATCCTCTCGTGTTTATCATCTTTTTATGTGTGTTGTGCTTGGTGGTAACATGAGTCGCGGCGTCACGTCTGCCGTCACGTCTGTCACGCCTCCCTGTCACGCCTCCAGACATGTGACTTATATAGGAACGTGTTTGGTCACAGGAAACACTCCTGCCAGTCACTTGTTTGGTTGTTCATGAACGTTTTCTTTGTTATTTGGTGTTTTCTCGTAGGGTCCGGTCTCCATGTCTATATTTATCTCTCTCTCTATATGAAGACAGGGCGAAATAGGGTTTTAAATGGAAGTAATCAGAAAATTAACCCTGCATTCGTGTTCAGCATGCCAAAAAGATGTTATGGACAAATTTTCATGATATTTAAAATTTACAATTGTACCCCTTACAATTTTTGGCAAAAATCATGTTCATATGAATACCTCAAAAACTATGCGGTATGAGTAGAAAAGTTACAGAACATCAAAGATAGAGCAGGCAAAGACCTTTCCATAGAGCTATAGTATGTAGAATCAATTTTGAATTCAAGTAATTGAGAAATTACAAATATGTGTTTATACACAAAACATAAATTTTCTCTGAAATTCTATGAGTCAACGGATTGCTGATTGCAGCATCGGGTAAAACTTATCAGCCTTCACAGCTTTGCTTCTATGCAGTTTTCTTCCAGGACTAATAATTACGCAGCAATGCCGAACTGTTGAAAATCCTGTATTTTCTCGGCTTGAAACCCGAAATAATTTTCTTTCTTTGTTGTCATTCTTCTTTGTCTTCTTTTTACTGTACTTTTTTTTTCCTTTTTGTCTTTTTTGTTCCGTTTTTTTATTTTTTTTATTTTGTCTGTTGTTTCGTCGTATTCTCTCGTTAAAAATTCCTTTTTTCTTTCTTCTGTCTCCGTTCTTCTCTTTTCTTTTCTATCTCTTGTCTTCCTCTTCGATCTCGTCTCTCATCGTCTCTAAAATCTCTCTCTCTCTCTCTCTCTCTCTCTCTCTCTCTCTCTCTCTCTCTCTCTCTCTCTCTCTCTCTCTCTCTCTCTCTCTCTCTCTCTCTCTCTCTCTCTCTCTCTCTCTCTCTCTCTCTCTCTCTCTCTCTCTCGTAGGGACCAATACATAACGCTTGTTGCTTCAATCATTTCCTGTTTGGTCGATTCTACGTAATGTTTGCACCCTCCCTTTCCTTCCCTCCTTCCTTCCCCTCCCTTCTCTCCTTCCTTCCCTCCCTTCTCTCTCCCACCCTCCCTCCCTCCCTCCCTCCCTTCCCTCCCTCCCTCCTCCCTCCCTCCCTCCCTATACTCATTGCTCTTCCCGGGAAAACTAAGACAAGGCTATTTAGTTAACATTGTATTTCCCTTCTTCCCTCCCCTCCTCTCCCCTCTGTTCCCCCTCCCTTCCCTTCCTTCCCCTCATCTCCCCTCCCCTCCCCTCTGTTCCCCTTCCCTTAACCCTGTCGTAAGATATTGTGGAAGGGGAAGGGAGGGGAAAGGGAGGGAGTAGAGTGACAGGAGTGGCGGGTACTCTACACCCACCACATCTTCCAACTCTAATTTCTTATTTCTCATTATATTCTATGAAACATAATAGTGTTGTTAATTGTCTTGTTATCTTGTAGCTCTCATTCTGCCTCGCCCTATGTCACCCTACCTCCTCCTCTCCTCTCTTCCTCCTCCTCCTCCTCTCCTCCTCCTCCTCCTCCTCCTCCTCCCTCCCTCTCGTCCTAGCTCTCTTCTCCTCCTATCCTATCCGGCATTTATTCTCCTCCTGTCACCACTACCTCCGGGCAGTGTGACCTTCAGATGCACAAATTAACCCTAGAAACACTCAGACCAGCTGAGAAGAGCCTACCTCCTACCCTTCCTTCTCCTCCTCCTCCTCTCTCCTCTCCTCCTCCTCCCTCGCGTGCACCTCGTCCTAAACGTCATTCATCTCCTCCTACTCAGTCGTTACCTACTCTTTCAGACGAGGAGTTAGATAGAGAGATCCGTAGCTGCCTGAGACGACGAACATTTAGAGAGAGAGAGAGAGAGAGAGTAGAAGATGATGAGGAAAAGATACTACAAGCGGGCCTATTAATACCCCACACCCACACCACACACACCACATCCTGACAACGGACCACAACAACAGCACCCACAATTACACCACAACACAACAACCTAGACCATCATGACAGACCTACTCCCCACCACACACCACATCCATCCACTACCACACACACACATCCACACCACAATCACCCCACACACACATCCACCCACCACACACACATCTACCACATCACACACACATCACCACACATGCACACCTACACACACAACCACATCTCACACACACACACACCCAGTCACATAACATTACTTTCACACAGAAGAACCAGCAACACAGAGCACAAACACACACACAAACGAGACAACACAGACACACAGCAACACACACACGAGAACAATACAACACACGCACATTACACACACACACACCACACACACACACACACACAACACCACACACACACACACACACACACACAACACACAACAACACACACACACACACACACACACACACACACACACACACACAGACCTCAATCATATGTAAATGGAACCTTGACGAGGCTCCAAAAAGAACAAATCCCCTTCAGACTGAGCTGCTCGTTTCCCCGGGACACAAGGGCGGCGGGGGGGAGGGGGGTGGGGCAGGCCAGGGGGGGTAAGGGGGGAAGCTGTACCCCTTGTGTTCCTCCTCCTCCCTTTGACGGTTGCCGGGGGCGCTCACCCCAATCAGAGGTCAATTTGGATCATTACCATTTTGTGAGGGAGAGATGGAGGGCATTCGTGCAGGGGGTGAGCTGGTGGTGGTGGTGGTGGTGTGGTGGTGGTGTGGTGTGGTGGTTGTGGTAGTGGTGGTGGTGGTTGTGTGGTGGTGGTGTGATGGTGGTGGTGTGGTGTGGTTGTGGTAGTGGTGGTGGTGTGGGTGGTGGTGGTGGTGGTGGTGGTGTGATGGTGGTGGTGGTGGTGGTGGTGTGGTGGTGTGGGTTTGGTGTGGTGGTGGTGTGGTGTGGTGATGTGGTAGTGGGGTGTGATAGTGTGATGGTGTGATGGTGGTGGTGTGGTGTTGGGGACGTTGTGGTGGTGGTGTGGTGGTGTGGTGTGGTGGTGGTTGTGGTGTAGTGGCGGTGTGGTGGTGTTGGGGATGTAGTGGATGCTTTGAGTGGTGTACTTGTCTAGGCTATGGTGGTGATGGTGGGGGTGAGGTACAAGTTGTGGTGGCGTTGTGAAATGATAAAATAGATTGTTTCGAAGCGTCTTTATTTTCTCTTTATTAGCTAATGTAATACTTGTAAGTGTTAGAGGAAGGAAAAGGTTGCGTGTCGAAAAGCGAAGTTCACTGCCTTTTACGTCCTTTTTTTATATCTTGTGTACGTCTTTCCTCGCTTGTGTGTACTATAACCTACCTATATTATAACTTACTACTACTACCTACCTACCTATATTATAACTTACTACTACTACCTACCTACCTATATTATACCTTACCACTACCTACCTACCTATATTATAACTTACTACTACTACCTACCTACCTATATTATACCTTACCACTACCTACCTACCTATATTATAACTTACTACTACTACCTACCTACCTATATTATACCTTACCACTACCTACCTACCTATATTATACCTTATACTACTACCTATACCTATATTATACCTTACCACTACCTACCTACCTATATTATACCTTACTACTACCTACCTACCTATATTATACCTTACCACTACCTACCTACCTATATTATACCTTATACTACTACCTACCTACCTATATTATACCTTACCACTACCTACCTACCTATATTATACCTTATACTACTACCTATACCTACCTATAGTATACCTTACCACTACCTACCTACCTATATTATACCTTATACTACTACCTACCTACCTATATTATACCTTATACCACTACCTACCTACCTATATTATACCTTATACTACTACCTACCTACCTATATTATACCTTACCACTACCTACCTACCTCTAATATACCTTACTACTACCTACCTGCCTATAGTATATCTTACCACTACCTACCTACCTCTAATATACCTTACTACTACCTACCTGCTATAGTATATCTTCGTGTGTCCGACCCATCGTTCACGCCAGGAAGCCTTAAGGGAGGCGGTGAGAGCCCTGGATGAAGTGTGTGCCGGGTGTGATGGGCGGGAAGGGGCCCTGGCTGAGTTCGGTCATAAAGTGAATAAAATCAAATGCAATAAATTCATGGCTCCTTTACGCGAGGGTCGAGGGCGGGGGGCGGCGGCTGAGGGTTCATCCGGCGCTAAACTCGCCCGAGGGAGCCACTGATCAGCGCCAGACGTGTTTTGTGAAGTGCAGTTGAGGCGGTCATAAAACACGGCGAGGCTCCCACTGGGACGCGATTTTTATTGACTGAAAGAGGCGTCGGCGGTGAAACATTAATGAAGGATTGTGTTGTTTGTTTGGCGGGAATGTGTGACGTGTGGCGAGGCTGTGTTGCGGTGTTGGCGGTGTTGTGGTGGAGCTTAGGTGTTGTGTGGTAGGACAGTAGTGGTGTGTGACGGTTAAGGTGTTGGCCGGGGCAGACACAATGCCTCCTGACTGATGCTGAGCGAGGCTACACCACCACCACCACCATGACAGAGTCGCGACCGAGACTCACAACACAGTGGTGCCTCAAACCGAAGCCGAGAGAGAGAACCTTTACAGAGAGGTCCTTCAGTCCTTTAGCCTTGCCTCAAACTGGAGAGCCGGTGCGGCAGGTCGTGTGGCGAGGCGCGTGCCACCACGCCTCGTTGGCCGCCGCCCGCCGCTCCTCCGCCGCGGCAGAGTAAAATACCCGTAAGATTCCCTTAACCGCCCAATTGTGTCGTTAACGTGCGGGGAGCGAGAGGCAAGGGGTGATTGTTGTAGTTAGCGACGCGAGACCCACCAACAATGCCTCCCTCCCCTCAAGCCTCCCCTAACCCCTCGGTCTCCCTTGGGCAAGTCAGAATAAACGTCATGATGAATTTAAACCCGCCCCCCATCCTTCTACAATTCAATTTGGACCCGACCTATTTTCCAGTTTAGTAAATTACATTGATACCGACATGCTTATTGAATACAAAGTGGTCACCGGACGGCCATTCTCAGCGCGCGCCATTACTGTCCTCCGCTTCCCTGCATTGTGGCTTCGTTTTGCATTTCAGAACAATCCCATTCTTTTAGTTTTTTCCTTCATTTATGACTGTAAATGAAGCTGTAAAATTCCCGCGCGCTCCAAGTTAGAGGCAGGAAATAATCGGCGTAAGAATTAATTTTGGAACTGTTTACGGAATCGGGTGGAGAGTATCGGACGGCGGGGCAGCGGCGGCGGCGGCACGGCGGCGGCAAGGCGGGGACACGGCAGATGGCTGGGCGCTCCTCTCCCTTAACTACTTTCCTCCTCCCTCCTCCTCCTCCTCCTTCTCCTCCTTCTCCTCCTCCTCCTCCCTCCTCCTCCTCCTCCTCCTCCTCTCCTCCTACTCCAGGGCTCCTCGGGGTAATTCTCCTGCGTAAAATGCCAGTGAAAATTGTAACATCAAAATTGAACCTGCCTCAAGATTCATGCCGGGGAGTAAGGGAGGCTGGGAGGCGTACACACACACACACACACACCTACACACACACACACACACACACCCACACACACACACACACACCACACACACACACACACACACACACACACACACACACACACACACACCTTCAGAGAACCATTTGGAAGTAGCTGAAATTGTCAAGCGAACAAATGCCTGCCTGGTGCCCGGAGTAGAGGGTCCCTGAGCGGTCGCTTCCACCAAATTTGACTACCGGCGTCGTCGGCTCCTCTCTACGCCCTCCAACAATGATTGAACTCCACTCATTTTCTTTTGTGGAGCGTAGCCAGTGAGCGATGGGTCGTGGGAGCTGCCTGCGTCGCTCTCCTTTCCCCTATACACACTCGTTCAAGGATGGAAACACGGGACGAAAGTGAACGGAACGGGACGAAGCGGTGTGAGGAGGCTGGCGACAGGGTTGTGTAAATGAATTAGCATAATGGAGCAATATTGTGCCGGGTAATAAGTTGCCGCTGTTTACACGGGGCGTCAAATTGAGCAAACTGATGATTGCACCTTGCACCTCCCTGATAAACCGAGCCCTGTACCCTCCCTCTTCCCTGCCATCCCCCTCCGTCCCCTGCCGCACTCCGCTACTCCCTGCCGCATTAGTCTGTGCCCCTGGCGAGATCTGGAGGCGTCAAGTACCGTCGTTATCCAAGACGCTGCTAATACGTGGCAGTAGCGCCCCTGACCCGCCACCCTGCGGACTAGCTTACTGGGGACGGCAGGGAAGGTGCTGATCTCCCGCCGAGTCTGCCTGGCTCTGATTGTATATAGCGGAGGTGGCACTGGTGATAGGGTTCTGGGTCTCCCTCGAACTCTTGGTGTATTGTCCGTGTATAGCAGAGTGTATATAGGGAGGGAAGGAAGGTATGCTGTACAGGAACCTTTCTTTGTCGATGGTGGCCGCGATATTACTACTTTGCAGCTTCGTGTTTGTACCAGATAATAAAGTTAGCCATGGTTGTTATTTTAGACTTGTCCGTGTATAGCAGAGTGTATATAGGGAAGTAAAATCTGCGGTACAGGAACCTTTCTCTCGGGTGATGGTGGCCGCGATGATACGACTTTGAGCCCAACGTGTTGCTACGATTTAGGGTTTAAAGAATAGAGTAGCCATGTTTCTTATTTTAGACTATAAGACTTTAGACTATTTAGGCTATTTTATGCCACTCTTAATCTTTTCTATAGATAACGTCTCTATCTAAGGATGATTACATTGTACAGGAATACTCCAAAGTCGTCTTTATTGAGTGAAGTTAATGATTTATAAAACTTTCATTGTGTATATCGGTTATTTATTTATTTATTATCATTTTTTATATATATATATTTTTTTGGGGACCATAGAGTTGGAGATACATCTCTGTGCAATTATGTCTTCGGTTTGTATGATGTGGTTTTTGCAATATTTGTCAAACCTAACCTAACAAAACCTAACCTCAACCTAACCTAACTTAACTTAATATAACCAAACAGCCAAAACGTCCCTGGCCGAAACGTCCGGTTACCACTCACAGTCACTACAGACATAATGATCACTGTAATATATATACGTTCACATCTACAGTCATTTGCTTCCCCTTCACAAATAGGTAATCACTTTGTTCCTATCACGTATGGTTTCGGAAATGCTAATGTAACCTCATTAAACTGCGTGTAGCTCATTCCCCTTACTATTGGAGACAGCAGGAGGAGGAGGGGCCTTTAGAATACATAATGACAGATATTTCCTTTCCCTGTATGATGAATATGTAATTACCTCGTCCCTATCAAGTACAGTATGTGGAAAGCTACCAAACTGCCTCCAACTCATTATCTATCCTGATCTCACCCACCACAGCCCCACCACTATATATGGACGCACGCATCACCACTGGATCACCTACACTACCACTCAGTCGTCAGGTAGTTAGTACGGAGTCAATAGGAGCTTTAAAAGGAGGCTGGATAAATTCATGGATGGGGATGAAAGGTGGATGTAGGTGGTGTTAAGTGACAGGAACTACCACGTGTAGGTCTTGCGGCCTCTTGTAGTTTCCTTATTTTCTTATGTTCTTATGTTCTTCTGACCATATTGAACGATGGTTGTTTTATTGATACTTATCGATATAATGATATGATGATTCAATGTCGAAAACCAGGAAACTCACGCCTGGAGAATTGTAAAATAGAGAGATGATTTCAGTCATCTTTACAGGGTTTGGGTTATTAGAATAGGAACACTGTCCTCTGTTGGCAAGATTTCGAACTAGATTAGCGCCTATACTCCCCTGTAACAGCGAATATTTGAAATGATCATACAACACCGCCCTCTATCGGTAAACTTTCAAAGTAATATGGTGACTGAACACTACCATCTAGTGGCGGATATCTGAACCGAAAAGAACATAAGAACTTAAGAAAATAAGGAAGCTACAAGAGGCCGCGAGACCTACACGTGGTAGTTCCTATTACTTAACATTACCAACATCCACCTTTCATCCCCATCCATGAAAATTATGATCTAGCCTCCTTTTAAAGCTCTCTAATGACTCCGCAGTAACCACCTGACGACTGAGTCCATTCCAACGAGAACGATAGATTAATGGAATGCACTTATAGGGGAAGGGATGTGTGTAAACAGTAAATGTAAATTTTATGAACAAAAATATGATAGTTCAAAGACCGGACATTACAAGTTTGGCTCAAATCCTGTACATACACAAATAAGTAAACACACATTGTGAATTGTGAATATCATTGTGAATTGGCTGAAATAGGGACTTTTAATCATTGTAACTGAAAACTGACTCCATATTCGCGTTCAGCATGCCCGAAAACTGCTAGGAACAAATTTTCAAGCAAATCTATTTTTCAAAATATTTTGCAAATTTTGCAAGGGGTATGATTTTTTTTTCAAAGGCCTCTTCTTGTATTATTTCTCAAGGCCTTGATTTTTTTTGAAAATCACGTTTTTGTCAATAACAAAAAAATTGAGGCAGTTACGTGCAAGAGGCATAGAGAAGTAAATATGGAGTAGATCACGGGCCATCATTTGGCGTAAAACAAAATAATATTGGTTGATAAATAAGCGAGAAAATAGCATATTCGTACATGTATACAAAATATCAATTTTCTCGACAACCATGAGGTGTTTTGAACAACTGACTACTGCATCATGTAGAACACCTCAAGATGAACATTTGTTACTTCGATAAGTTCTTCTACGACTCATAGTTTTGTGGCAAAATAACAAAAACCTGATCATCGACAATTTAGGAATATTTTCAGCAGCCAGAAATCCGAAAGTTTTTTTTCTCGCTAAATAATTGGAAATGACGGGGATACAATTGTAGATCCATCCATTTACAATAAGTTTTGATGGGTAAGTGTTGCTGTGTGAGAAATAATTTAGGAGCTAAGGTGAAAAAGTAATTATATAAGAGAAAAAAAGCACGAGGAACTGCCATCTTGTGGTTGATTTTGTAATTATTATAACTTATTTTTTGTCCTTTCTTTCAATTCTCTGCCATCTAACTTAGAGATATCACACTTAACCCCTTCACGCCCAGATCTTCCATTTACTATAAAATATTGTATGTAGTCGAGCCATAAAATTACGAAAAGTAACTGAATATACCAAATTAGTTAGTGGACAAGGATACTAAACAGGTCATATCTATAAAATATTGCTTATATGCACTAGAAATCGTCTAATGGTAGTCAAATTACAATGGAAATTACGTTCTGGGTGTGAAGGGGTTAAACGAGATAATTGTCAGTGTTGCCCTTTGTCCTCTTCTTGTATTTCCTCAAGGTTGAAGTTTGCTGTGTCTCCAGCCATACACATACAGGACAAGCGCTGTGTCTGTCTCCCAAAGTGAAGTTATCGATAGGACAGGAACCTATACCTTTAGGCTTGTGTATACACGGATGCAGTATACGTTCTGTTCTCTCTCTCTCTCTCTCTCTCTCTCTCTCTCTCTCTCTCTCTCTCTCTCTCTCTCTCTCTCTCTCTCTCTCTCTCTCTCTCTCTCTCTCTCTCTCTCTCTCCTGCTCTTCACGTTTCAATGAGCGAGCCAGCAAATACAAGCAAGCAAGTAAACAATTACCAAACAAACAAACAAGTAAGCAACCAAACAGGCCATCGTAGGAATCAATGACTCAGGTGTGTGTGTGTGTGTGTGTGTGTGTGTGTGTGTGTGTGTGTGTGTGTAGCCTCGCGCCGGTTATCAGAGACGATTAAACCCAATGCAACTCTCAGCCCGAAACTCCTGAAATCATGAAAGGTTTTGGTGTTGCGAAATGAAACTCAATCCTTTTTTTTTTGCTTTTGTTTAGGTGTTGGTGCTCTTTGAATGAGGCGTTTGTGAGGTGTGAGGGAGTGAGGTAGTGTGGAGATATATGATAATGGGGAGGATGAAAGGAGGCAGCAAGCAGTAGTGAGGGAAAAAGAAAAATGAGGAGGGTAGGTAGGCTCCAACGTAAAAAAAATAAAAAGATAAAAAAAGATGAGATGAGAATAAATTGAGGTGTTTAAGAAAGTGAGGAATGAAGGAGCAGGGTTGGAAAAGGGAGATGAGAATGAGGAGAAGGAAGAGGAGGTGGGAGAGTATCCATAAATACATTGATAAAGGAAGAAGAGTGAAAATAAAAAAAAGATAAACAGAATAGGGGAGCAAGATGAGAAGGAAAGGGAGGAAAGAAGATAGGGGGTAAAGAGGGAAGGGAAGGGAAGGGAAGGGAAGGGAAGGGAAGGGAAGATAAGGGAAGGGAAGGGAAGGAAAGGGAATGGAAGGGAAGGGAAGGGAAGGGGGAGTTGTGTTTCAATAGGAGGTTTCCAAGTCGTCAGTTCGTGAAATCGGATCACACACTCGAGTCTCCGGAATGAAAAAAAATGGACAGCCGGATAAGACCTTTGTGAGCACCGATCGGGCGAGACTGCGGCAGCGTGTTGACTTTATGGAGACAATATTTGACCACATACTGAAGGGCCACACCACCGCCCCTGCCGCCGCCCTCCCTGCCGTGCCCTCCCTGTCCCCCTACCACCCAGCCAGCCAGGGATAATTTGCGACTGTTTACTGTGTTAGGAAATTATGATTTATTGCTGGAATGGAATGTATAGAGAACTTATAGTGGAAAATTGTTGGTGTTGTCGATTGAGGCGTTGTGTTTGCCTCTCTTAGTTGTGTTTCCTGAGTGTTAAAGGTACAGAGTTACATACCTTTCTTTAACCTTTCTCTTGCCTTTAACCCCTTTATTCTTTCTTTAATTCCCTTCTAAGCTTTCTTGTCTTTAACCCCTTCACACCCAGATCTTTCCTTTGCTATAAAAAATGGTCTGTTGTCGAGCCATAAAATTAAGAGAAATAACTGAATATACCAAATTAGTTAGTAAACAAGGATACTAAACAGGTCATAGCTATAAAATATTGCTTATATTCACTAAAAATCGTTTAATGGCACCTAAATTACAATGGAAATTACGTTCTGGGCCTCAAGGGGTTAACTCAGTGGTTGAGGCGACAGGTGTGCAGGGAAGGGGTGATTAGGGGCGCGACTCACCTGTGTGTATGTAGGTGTGTTTCTTCATGTCGGACTTTTGGTGGAATCGCTTGCCGCAGTACTGGCACGGGTAGGGCCGCGTGTCCGAGTGGATGAGCAGGTGTGTGGACAGTGTGGAGGACCTCTTGAAGCACTTGCCACACTGCTTGCACTCAAACACCTTCTCTGCGTTGTGCACCGCCCTGCAGGAGACACAAAGCCGTCACACACACACACACACACACACACACACACACACACACACACACACATCTCACACATGATATTCTGACAAGTCTCAGCAAGTAACTTCCCACAGCAGGTGTATTGTGGCGTGACACACAAAGGATCTGTGGCCCAGGGCGAGGCGATGCCACTCAAAGGAGACCCAAAGTTACCCACCAGGTGACGGAGGGAGTCTTACCTGTGCTGCGTGAGGCTAATCTCGTGCCCGAAGGTCTTGTTGCAGAACTCGCAGGCGTAGGGCCGCTTGCCGTTGTGGGAGCGCCGGGAGTGCACCTCGAGGCCGTGCGGCGTGCTGAACATCTTCTCACATTTGATGCATGAGTAGACGTCTCCCAGGGGCAGCGGCTTAACCAGGGAGCCGTCGAGGGGGAGGGAGCCGTGGGTGGGTAGGGACCAGGGGAACAGCGCTTCCGAGCTCGCCATGCTCCAGGGGAAGGAGTAGTTGAGGGAGGATGGGTAGGACACCGCCAGGCTGTTACGGTTGGCGTCCAGGCCCGAGGAGGAGGAGGAGGCCTCGCTGTCCTTCTTGAAGAGCACGAGTGGCGGTGGAGGGTACAGCCCGAGCGGAAGGTTTGGATGGCGCGGCATCTCCAGCAGGGAGTCGCGGGCGTGTAGGGGCAGCGAGGGGAGGAAGTGTCTGTGGGGGAAGGTGTGTGCGTCGCGGGGAGACAGAGGGGAGCCCAGGGTGCCCCCCTCGCTGATCTTGCTGGCCACCAGGGGGTCGCGGAGGCTGGACGTGGTGCCCTCGTCCTGCTTAGACGACAGGTTGAGCGCCACGCTGAACTCCGGCATGGGCGCCCGCGCCATCCCGTACGACAGCGTCTCGAAGATGCTGGACGACACGATGGGGCTCGTGTCCCTGCTGTGGAAGGGCGACAAGGGGCGACCCGCGGGTGACTTCTCTCCGTCATCCTTCAGTCGATCGCTGGGGGTGTCATCCGGCTCCTCCACGCTGTCCACCACCTCGATGTGCTCCTCCTCCTCGTCTTCCTCCTCCTCCTTGGCCTTCCTCTGACCGTCGTGGCCGCCGTCGTCCACGTGGCTGGCCCACGGCGAGAGGCTGCGGCCCACCAGCGACGATATGGTGAAGGAGGACCGCTCGAAGGACGACCTCGCGCTGCTGATGGAGTCTGTCTTGGCGGATCTGCAGGGGTGCCGCGCGTCGCCGTCCACCTCTGTAAGGAAGAGGAGAAGAGTTTAGGCCTTCGTGCACGCCACACTCACGCTGCCTGACCACAACACCCACGCCCTGCCTCCCTGCCCTCCCTGCCTCCCCTGCCGCCCCTCCCCTACCGTGGCACACACGCTGCTTAACCCCGACACGCAGGGGTGCCGCGGCTCCTCAGGTGTGTGGATGAGGCGTGAACCCTCCCATGCCTTGACTACTTCATTATGTGTCCCTCAAACATTGTGCCGATAACAGAGGCTTCAATGTGAGAGAGAGAGAGAGAGAGAGAGAGAGAGAGAGAGAGAGAGAGAGAGAGAGAGAGAGAGAGAGAGAGAGAGAGAGAGAGAGAGAGAGAGAGAGAGAGAGAGAGAGAGAGAGAGAGAGAGAGAGAGAGTAATCAAAATAGTATATTTATAGTGACGATTATAGTACATGTATACCCATTTTTTTTCTGAACATAAGCGTTTTTTTGTTTTAAGTATCACATTCCTATTAAATTTCCATTATTCCTATTATAAGAATCACCAAGTTATCTCTCATCATTCATCTCTTTTGCCTGCAGGTGGACGAAGAAGGCGGCGGCGGCGGCGGCGGAGGGTGAGTGTTACAAAGCGTCCTTACTAGAGTATACAGAAGAAGGGAGTCTATCTGTATTATGCTCTTTATTTCTTAATGTACAGTATTCTTTTCCAAAAATTATTCCCTCTGCCATCTCACACCCTCTCTTTCACTATCCCTCCATCCCTCCCTCACACTTTCCTCCATCCCTCCCATTCTCCCTTCCTCCCCCTCCATCCCTTCCCTTCCCTCACTCACGTACTCTCACTCACAACCCTCCTCCCATCTCTCCTAACCCAACCTTCCTTACTTCCCTCCCTCTTACCCTCCCTTCTCTTATAGCCCCATGGACCCTTCCCTTCCCTTCCCTTCCCTTCCCTTCCCTCATACCCTTCCCTTCCCTTATAGCCCCATGGACCCTTCCGCAGCCTTTATCAGGTCTCAGGACACACTCGCCAGACCGTTTAGACACCAGACCGACTTCATACACGGCCGATTCTTCTTTAAACTGTTAGTATTTTTCATAATTTAGAACACACGCACATAGAAGGGGGGAGAGAGAGAGAGAGAGAGAGAGAGAGAGAGAGAGAGAAGAGAGAGAGAGAGAGAGAGAGAGAGAGAGAGAGAGAGAGAGAGAGAGAGAAGGTGGGGTGGGTTGGGGGAGCAGAAGGGGAAGGAGGGGGAGAGAGGGGTAGGGTGTAGGTAGGGGGACTGAATAACCTCCCCCTTCCCTTTCCTTTGCTCAGTTTAACCTTCGCCGCTAATGTGATGGGGTTGAGGGGGTTGTGAGGGGCTTGTGAAGGTCCAGTCTGTGGCGCAATGATGATGATGATGGTGACGGTGAGTGTTATGAGCGAGGGAGGGAGGGAGGGAGGGAGGGAAAGAAAGGAAGGGAGGGAGGGAGGGAGAGAGGGAGGGAAAGAAAGGAAGGGAGGGAGGGAGGGAGAGAGAGAGGGAAAGAAAGGGAGGGAGAGAGGGAAAGAAAGGGAGGCTAAGGGGAACGAGGGAGGGAGAGGGGAGGTTTAAGGGGAGAGGAGGAAGAGGGGAGGTTTAAGGGGAGAGGAGGAAGAGGGGAGGTTTAAAGGGAGAGGAGGAAGAGGGGAGGTTTAAGGGGAGAGGAGGAAGAGGGGAGAGGAGGATGAGGGGAGAGGAGGATGAGGAGGAAGGGAAGAGGAAAGTGGGCTGTTGTGGTTTAGGTGAAGAGGGAAAAAAGGTGGATAAGGGTGGTGTGAGGATAAGATGAGAGAGAGAGAGAGAGAGAGAGAGAGAGAGAGAGAGAGAGAGAGAGAGAGAGAGAGAGAGAGAGAGAGAGAGAGAGAGAGAGAGAGAGAGAGAGAGAGAGAGAGAGAGAGAGAGAGAGGGGGGGGGGGTAGTAACGAGGGTATCTATTGAACTATGTACTATTAATTATTTCAATATATCTCACCTCACATATTTTTTTTCGATC
>JACEEZ010022175.1:42500-45000 GCA_016584305.1 Chionoecetes opilio
TCTTCCCATCCTCTCCTTTCTTTTCCATCCATTCCTTCTTCTTCATATCCTCCTCCTTCCTCTACCTCCAGAATGAAGAGAGAGAGAAAAAAAAGAGAGAGAGAGAGAGAGAGAGAGAGAGAGAGAGAGAGAGAGAGAGAGAGAGAGGAGAGAGAGAGAGAGAGAGAGAGAGAGAGAGAGAGAGAGAGAGAGAGAGAGAGAGAGAGAGAATATGACTACTCCTTTATTTCCCTGCTCCCTCTACCCCCCTCCCCTCCTCCCCCCCTTCCCCTCCCCCCGTTAGTCCCACAGCTATACACTAATGAGTCAGCAAGAATGCCATAATATACGATGCATAAATCTTAGCATTGTTTCACAAGCTCCAACATTTTTCATCGTGATGGAGGATTTTCTGCCTTGGGGACGTCAACTTGGAGGAGGAGGAGGAGGAGGAGGAGGAGGAGGATTACATAGGATTACATAGGAATAACAGACACCAGGAGACCTATTGGTCCATAGCGAGGGTATCTGCTGAACTACATACTATTAACTATCAACTACTTGTAAGAAAACAGTTGGAAAATGATACCATGTCCCTAAAGAGGATAGGAACATGGAAGTTTCATAGTGCAGAATGATAGGATATGAAAAATACTAACTACAACTACCACTACCACTACAACTAATCGATACGGGGGACTAGATACGAATTCGCACTATCAATACCCATTTACTTTACAGTGCACGTCAAGTCTGTTTTTTAATGTAGTTATTGTGCTGGCTCCGACAACATTTGCTGGTAACTTGTTCCATCGTTCAACGACTCTAACATTGAAATAATTTTTACGGAGATCGGTGATGCAACGTTGACCGTTTAGTTTTAAACCATTATTTCTTGTTGTCACTTGAGTTGAAAGCTCGAATAGGTTCTCTTGATTAATGACATCAAAACCTTTAAGGATCTTAAAGGTTTCTATCAAGTCCCCACGGATTCTACGATCCTTTAAGGAAAACATATTAAGTTTCCGCAGTCTCTCTTCATAAGATGCATTTCGCAGAGATGGAATTTGTTTGGTTGCTCTTCTTTGCACTGATTCCAATTTGGCTTGATCTTTTACGAAATAGGGCGACCAGAATTGAACGGCATATTCCAAGTGCGGCCTAACCAAGGACGTGTATAATTGTGTCATTACTTTCGGAGTTTTATGTTCAAAGTTACGTTTAATAAAGCCCAACATCATATTTGCCTTTTTACTGGCAGCTAGGCAATGCGGACTGGTTTTCAGATCATTACTGATGATGACACCTCAATCCTTTTCCTGCTGTACTTCAGTTAACGATTTATTTTGCTTTTGATAGTTATATTTGAGGTTATCGTTGCCTATATGCATTACTTTACATTTCTCGGAATTGAATTTTAATAGCCATTTATCACTCCAATCTGATAGTGTGTCGAGATCACTTTGTATGAGTTCGCAGTTTTCTCTAGTATATGCTTTACCGCCTAATTTGGTGTCATCTACAAATTTCGATATTTTAGATACAAGTCCGCAGTCCAGATCGTTGATATATATCAGAAAAAGAGTAGGACCCAAGACCGAGCCCTGAGGTACCCCACTAGTAACATCTAACCAATCAGATGCCTCGCCATTTATTACTACCCGTTGTTTACGATTTGAAAGCCAATCGCCAATCCATGAACATAATTGCTCTCCTAAGCCATGTGCCCTTAGCTTGGTCAGCAGTCGCTTATGGGGAACTGTATCGAAGGCTTTCTGAAAATCAAGGTATATTACATCCGAGGGAATTTAGCGTCCCAGTTTGAATAAATGACATTAAAAAAAATCCAGTAGGTTTGTTAAGCAGGATCTCTTATTTCGAAATCCATGCTGGGAGTTTAGTATTGAGTTATTTCATCGAGAAAAGACACTATTTTATCCCGCAATATTTTCTCAAATAGTTTAACAATCACGGACGTTAGACTAATTGGGCGATAATTACTTGCGAGGCTCTTACTCCCTTTCTTGAATATCGGTGTAACATTAGCTAATTTCCACATACCAGGAACATTTTTGTCCAATAGCGATTTATTGAGAATAATCTTTAATGGGAGCGAAAGTTAACTGTGACATTCGCGAAGTAGTCGCGGCGAGATTTCGTTTACCCCCACGGATTTTGCTGGGTCAAGTTTCAGCAAATACTTTGATATTTCGTCTACTGTTATCTCTCCTATTACCAGTCTATCCCTTTCGAGTCCCGCATACATGTTTACTGGTTCTGGTAATGGAGTTTCGTCTTCTTTAATAAATACCGCATTAAAGTATTCATTGAGTACGAACGCCATACTCTTATTATCATTTACCAAGATATTATTATTATCTTTCAGTGGCCCAATACTTGTTTTGACGTTTTTCTTACTTCGAACGTATTGAAAGAACCTTTTCGGGTTTGAGTTGGATTCCTTTGCAATTTTTTCTTCATACTCACGCTTTTTAGACTTAATTAGTCCTTTGCAGCGACG
>JACEEZ010022175.1:52500-62500 GCA_016584305.1 Chionoecetes opilio
ATTCTTCCCTCTCCTCCCTTCATTCCCTACATCCAATGGTTTCTTTCTTGCCCTCGATTTTCTTCACTTCCTTTTTCATCTCCTCGCATCCTCCGTCGCCTTATATGACCTTCCCCTCCTCCTCCGTCGCCTTGTATGACCTTCCCCTCCTCCTTCGTCGCCTTGTATGACCTTCCCCTCCTCCTCCGTCGCCTTGTATGACCTTCCCCTCCTCCTCCGTCGCCTTGTATGACCTTCCCTGCCTCCTCCTCGCCCCTCCCGCCGCCATCGCGTCCCGGACAAGTCAAGCCTATCATGTTAACGAGACATTCTGCCAACCCTCTCGTCGTGTCCTTCGTGGTGGCCGGAGACGCATGTGGTGGGTGGGCAGCGACAAGGCGACGAGTGGCTCAGCCCGTCACGACCCAATTATGTCCACATGGGAACCTGGTGATCGATCCTGAGACGTCCTTCCGCCGGAGGAGCCGCCGCCAGGCTGGCGACGTCATGAAAAATTGATGGGCGCAAGTGATTGGCTCTCACGGCTGATTGTTGATGTCCAGCGGGAGTGAGGGGCGGCGAGGGGCACTGATGGAGAGTTTTGGGGGCGGTGATGGAGGCTTCAGTAGCGGCCGTGTTGTTATAAAGCACGGCGATTACCTCTTCTCGCTTGTTGGGGAATCCTGGAGGTGTTGAGGAGCGTGGCGCCTGCTGTGTGGTGCCGAGGTGCCATCGTGACGCCCAATGCCAACACCCTTGCAGCATGGAAAACATAATGGACACATCTGTCATAACAAGCATGATTCACCTTCCCTCGCCTGACGTGCAGCCTCACCAAGCCTTCTTAGCGTGAGGCAAACCAAGATCTATAGACTTTTAATTCCTAGTCACATTCCTACTTAGATACTAGATACTTAGATACTACTTTGATACCTAGTCTATTAATCTTGAGGCAAACCATCCCCGGCTCGGTCACGCGTCGTACTCCGTCACCGTCACGAGACAAGCCAGTTCTTCTTCCCCTGTGTGACCCGCTGTGACGGCGTCCAGGCGAGGCTCCAACAATGACCAGCTGGGCCCGACGGACGCGCCAAAACCTCGCCTCCAAATTGCGCGCGGCGGCGGCTGTCGATTATTAGTCTTGGCGCCATGAGTTATATTGGCACTTTGGATTCATAAAGTGTCGTGAGGCAAATTATTAACCAGCCAATGCATATTTATAGCAGAGCAGACTCGTAACTTATGTGCGGTTAAAAGTGGCGGGGTGGGAGGGTTGGAGGGGGGGAAGGGAGGGTCCGGGCGGTGCAAAAAGGGAACAATGCTGCCGTACTCTTACAGGGGCGCGTTGAATAAAGCCCGGATGTTGTGGGGACTTGTACAATGGGTTAAGGAGTGTATATAATAATAGAAAAAACAAATAAGTGGAAGAAAAAGAGACATAACAGACGTGCAAACTGGAGTCCAAAATCCGTGTCGCCTCCTGATGAACTCTCGCCGCCATAAAACTCCGCAGCGGGAATTTTACAACTGGTCAGAAGTCTGGAGTGCATGTGTGTGTCTCTCCTTCCCCCTCCCTGGCGCTGGTCTTAGTCCGGGAGGCTGTGTGGCTTTCAGTGATGTTTTTAGAAAGGTTGAGAGACTGTGAGAGTGGCGGATCGGTTCTTTGCTGTGGTTTTTAGGCCATGGAGAAAAAACTGAATATGATGTTCAATGATTGTACCTGTGACACCCTTCCCTTCTTCCTTTCCTCCTATAACCCGTGCACCTTCCCTTCCTTCCCTCCTTCCCTTCCCTCCCTTCCCTTTCTTCCCTTCCTTCCCCTCTTCCTATACCCCATCTTCCCTCCTACCTTCCCTTCCTTCCTTCCCTCCTTCCCTCAATGCTTCTCTCTTTCCTTTTCTTAACCCTCTCTCCTTCCCTCCCTCCCTTCCTTCCCTCCTTCCCTCACTGCTTTCCTCTTCACTTCCTTCCCTCCCTCCCCTCTTCCCTCCCACCCCTCACATCCCCCTTCCCTCCCTACCCTCCCCTTTTCCACCTTTCATCTGTATCCCTTTAACCTGACATTAAGAGCTACTTTAGATAAGGTTGTTGGAATGAGTTGTTAGGCAAATAATAGGTTAATAGGTGTTGATAGTGCAGATGGACGGAAGGAAGGAAGGAAGGAAGGAGGGAAGGAAAGAAGGAAGGGGGGAGGGAAGGAAGGAAGGAAGGAAGGAAGGAAGGAAGGAAGGAAGGAAGGAAGGAAGGAAGGAAGGAGGAATAAGGAAGGAAGAAAAGGAGGAGGGAAGGATGAGGAAGGAAGGAAGGAAGGAAGGAAGGAAGGAAGGAAGGAAGGAAGGAAGGAAGGAAGGAGGGAAGGAGGAAAGGAAGAAGGAAGGAAGGAAGGAAGGAAAGGTAGAGAAGGAGGGAGGAAAGGAAGGAGATAAGGAGGGAGGAAAGGAAGGAGATAAGGAGGGAAGGAAGAAGGAAGGAAGGAAGGAAATAAGTAAGGAAGGAAAGGTAGAGAAGGAGGGAGGAAAGGAAGGAGATAAGGAGGGAAGGGGTACAGAGGATGAAAGGAAGGAGGAAAGGAAGGAAATATACAGAAGGAAGGAAGGAAGGAAGGAAGGGAGGAAGGAAGGGAGAAAGAGAGAAAGGAAGGAAGGAGAGGAAGGAAGGAAGGAAGGAAGGAAGGAAGGAAGGAAGGAAGGAGGGAAGGAAGGAGGAAGGAAGGAAGGAAGGGAGGAGGGGGCGGTAAAAGATGAAAGCGGGGAGGGTGGGGGCAAGTCTTCTCCTTTTCTTGCCTGGCGTGAAACATTAAGCCCGTTGTTATGTTATCGCTTCCTCCCCTTCTTTAATTAGTCCGTCATTATCGCTGCTGACCTGCTGACCTGATCTTTGTTGTATCTGTTTTTTCCTTTACTGTAAAAAACGCCCTCCATATCTCTTCCTAGTCCCCCCCCCTTTTCCCTATTTTTTTTTTTTTTAAATTTTTTTAAAATTTTTTTGTATTTTTTCTTTTTTTTTTTTTTTTTTTCCTTTTTGCGGGGGGCAAATTTTGCCCTCCCCCCCTCCTCCTCCTCCTCCTCCTCCTCCTCCTTTCCTCCCCCCCTCCCCTCCTCCCCCCCAAGATCAGCGGGTACTAAGCGAAGTTGAATGGTTGACCTACAAAATGGAAAAAGCGCCCGAAAACAGTGTAATGTATTCACAAAAAAAACTCCAATCGGTGGTGGAAAAACATTTTTCTCATGGAAAAGGAAACCCTTTGAAAAAACATAACAGCCCCCCAGTTGGATGAATAAGGGAGACCAAACAAATCATTGGCAAAAAGCCCCGAGCGATAAATTTTTTAAAAACGATCAAATGCAAAACTGCGATTCTAGAAAAATACCATGCCTTAAAACGTGGGTTTGCAAAGGAAAATTTAAGTCTAAAAAAAAAAAGCGCGAGTATGAAAAAAAAATTTGCAAAGGAATCCAACAAACCCAAAAAGGTTTTCTTTAAAAAAAAAACGTTCGAAGTAAAAAAAAGGGCAAACAAGTTTGGGCCCTAAAAAGATAAAAAACATCTTGGAAATGAAATAAAGTATGGCGTTCTTTATTTCAATAAAATATTTTAAATTGGGGTTTTTTTTAAAAGAAGGGAAACTCCATTACCGTACCAGTAAACATTTTTATGCGGAACTCGAAAGGGATAGACGGGAAATGGGAGAATAACAGTAAAAACAAATATAAAAGTTTTTTGCTAAAACTTGACCCAGAAAAATTTCCTTTGGGGGGGGCAAAATCCCCGGGGGGGGGCGCTACTTCGCAAATGTCAAAGGGCCCAACTTTCGCTCCCTTTTAAAGATTTTTCCCTCAAAAAAATCGAAAATTGGAAAAAAATTTTCCTATTTATGGGAAAATTAAAGCAAATTTTACACCGATATTCAAGAAAGCTAAAAAGCCTCGCAATTTTTTTAAATCCCCCCAATTAGCCCTAACGTCCGTGATTTTTAAACTATTTGAAAAAATTTATTGCGGGTTTAAAAATTGGTGTTTTTCCTCGATAAAAAAAAACTCAATCCTAAATCCCAGAAATGGAATTCGAAATAAGAGATCCTGCTTAAAAAACCTATTTTGGTTTTTTTTAAAATGTCATTTATTAAAACTGGGACGCAAAAAATTCCCTCGGATTTTAAAAATACCTTTTTTTTTCAGAAACCTTCGATACATTTTCCCCCCATAACAAATGCTGCCCCAAGTTTTTAAGGGGAAACTGGTTTTAGGAGGGGCAATTATTTCAGGGATTGGGCGATTGTTTTCCCCAAATCGAAAAACAACGGGTAGAAAATAAATGGCGGGGGCATTTTATTGGTTAGATGTTACAAAGTGGGGTGCCTCAGGGCTCGGTCTTGGGTCCAAACTTTTTTTCTGATAAAATATAAATGATTTTGGATGCGGCCCTTGAAATCTAAAAATTAAAATTTTTGCAGATAAAACCCCAAAAATTAAAGGCGGAAAAAGCATTCTAAAAAAAAACTCCCAAATTTCATAAAACCGTGATTCTCGACACACTATAAGTTGGAGTGTTTAAATGGCTTTTAAAAATTCAATTCTGAAAAATGAAAGAAAAGGGCATATAGGAAAGAAACCTAAAATATAACAAATAAAATGCAAAATATACGCTAACTGAATACAGCAAAAAAAGGTTCAGGTGTCATCACCCTAACGATTTTAAAAAAAAACCAGTCCCCCTTTGTCTAGCTGCCAGTAAAAAGGCGAATAATAAATTTTTTGGGCTTCTTTAAAACCCGGCAAGCTTTAAAACATAAAATTTCTCCAAAATAATAAACACAATTATACCCCCCCCTTTTGGTTAGGCCCCCATTTAGAATATGCCTTCAATTTCTGGTCGCCCTTTTTCCCGTAAAGATCAAGCCAAATTGGAACCCAGTGCAAAAAAGGGAAAAACCCAAAACAAATTCCATCTCTGCGAAATTCATCTTTTTTAAGAGAGACTGGGGGAAAAATTAATATTTTTTCCCTTTAAAGGTCTTTAAAATCCGTGGGACTTGATAAAAAACCCTTTGATCCTAAAAGGGGTTTTGATTCTTTAAAATCGAGAAAAACCTATTCGGGGCTTTCTCCTAAAGGGTGATCCCAAGAAAAAGGGTTTAAAACAAACGGTAAATTTTTGAAATCTTTCCAAATCTCCGTAAAAAATTTTTTAATGTTAAGTCGTTGAACGATGGAACAATTTTACCAGCAAATGTTTGTGGGAAGCCAGCCCCAAAAAAAAACAAACCTTTTTAAAAAAAACAGACTTAAACGCGCACTGAAAAGAAAAAAATTTGGGGGTATTGTTTAGTGCCCGCAAATTTCATATTTATCCCCGGACGATTATTTTGTATTTGGTAGGGAAAGGGGTATTAGAAAATTTTTCATATCCTATCATTCTTCAAATACGTAAATTCCATGTTCCTTCCTCTTTCGGGACATGGTTTCAAATTTTTCCCAAATGTTTTTTTTACATGTAGTTGATGTTATTTTATTGTGTTCCGCAATAAACCCCCGCCCTGGCCCATTAGGTCTCCTGGGGGCCCGTTTATTCCTATGTTTAAAACCTATGTAAACCCCTCCTCCTCCTCCTCCTCCTCTTCCTCTTCTTCCTTCCCCCTCTTCACGCCGCTCCCCTCTTCAGCCCAATTAGACAACACGTGTGTTTTGATATTTTTAGACCCTCATTACCGTCTGATTTTATTAAGGTTTTTTCATGTGCTGTGCCCCTTCCCCTTTCCCGGCCATGTGTTTTTTCCCTTTTTTTTTTACTGTGCTTTTTTCTGAGTTTTTTTTTCTGTGTTTTTTTTGTGTTTTTGGGTTTTTTTCGTGTTTTTTGGGTGGGTTTTTGGGGGTTTTTTTTGGTGTTTTTGGGTGTGTTTTTTTTTTGTGTTTTTTTTTTTTTTTTTTTTTTTGGTGTTTTTGGTGTGTTTTTGGTATTTTTGTTGTTTTGTTGTGTTTTTGCTGTTTTTTGTTGTGTTTTTGCTGTTTTTGTTGTGTTTTTGGTGTTTTTGGTGTTTTTGTTGTGTTTTTGGTTTGTTTTGTTGTGTTTTTGGTGTTTTTGTTGTGTTTTTGGTGTTTTTGTTGTGTTTTTGGTGTTTTTTTTGGGTGTTTTTGGTGTTTTTGTTTCGTTTTTTTTGGTTTTTTTTTGTTTTTTTTTTTGGTGGGTTTTTTTCTGTGTTTTTTTTTTTTTTTTTGGTTTTGGGGGTTTTTTTTTGGGGGTTTTTGGTGTTTTTTTTGGGGTTTTTGGGGGTTTTTTTGGTGTTTTTGTTGTGTTTTTGGTGTTTTTGCTGTGTTTTTGCTGTTTTTGGTGTTTTTTTTTGGGGGGGGGGTTTTTTTTTGGTGTTTTTTTTTGGGGTTTTTTTTTTGTTGTGTTTTTGGTGTTTTTTTGGTGTTTTTGGGGGGTTTTGTTTTTTTGGGGGGGGGGGGTTTTTTTGGGGTTTTTTGTTGGTTTTTGGGTGTTTTTGGTGTTTTTTTGTTTTTTTTTTTTGTGTTTTTTGGGGGTTTTTTTTGGGGTTTTTTGGTGTTTTTTTTTTTTTTTTTTTTCCCTTTTTTTTTTTTTTTTGGGTGTTTTTACTGTTTTTTGGGGTTTTTTGGGGTTTTTCCCGGTGTTTTTTTGGGGTTTTTTTTGGGTTTTTTTTTGGGTTTTTTTGGTGTTTTTGGGAGTTTTTGGGGTTTTTTTTCAGTTTTTGGTTTTTTCTGGGGTTTTTGGGGGGTTTTTTTTTTTTTTTTTTTTGGGGTTTTTGGTGTTTTTTTTCCAGTTTTTGGTGTTTTTTGCAGTTTTTTTCTGTTTCTGGGTTTTTTTTTTTTGGTTTTTTTTGGTTTTTTTTTTTTGTTTTTTTGGGTTTTTTTTTTTGCGGGTTTTTTGGGGTTTTTTTTTTGGTTTTTTTTTTGGGGGTTTTTTTTTGGGGTTTTTGGTGTGTTTTTTTTTTGGGTTTTTTGGTGTTTTTTTTTTTTTTTCTGTGTTTTTTTTGTTTTTTTTTGGGGTTTTTTTCTTTTTTTTTTTGGGTTTCGTTTTTTTTTTTTTGGTTTTTTTTTTGCTGTGTTTTTTTTTTTGTTTTTGGTTTTTTTTGCTGTTTTTTTTTTTTTGCGTTTTTTTTGGTTTTTGGTGTTTTTTTTGGTGGTTTTTGGGGTTTTTGTTTTTGGGTTTTTTTTTTTTGTTTTTTTTTTTTTTGGTTTTTTTTTTTTGGTTTTTGGGGGGGTGTTTTTGTTTTTTTTGCTGTTTTTTTTTTGTTGGTTTTTTTTGGGGTTTTTTTTGGGGTGTTTTTTTTTTTTTTTGTGTTTTTTGGGGTTTTTTTTTGGGGGTTTTTTTGGTTTTTTTTGGGGGGGTTTTTTGGTTTTTTTTTTTTGGGGGGGTTTTTTTGGGGGGGGGTTTGCGGTTTTTTTTTTTTTTTTTTTTTTGGGGGCGTGTTTTGGGTTTTGGTTTTGGGGGGTGGGGGTTTTTTTTTTTCCCGGTTTTTTTTGGGTTATTTTTGTAATTTTGCCCTTTTTTTTGGGTTTTGGAAAAATTTTTCAGGAAAAAAACCCCACCGTAAAAAGGGGGGGCCCTGGGCACTTGGTAAGGGGTCCAACAAGGGGGGAAGGGCCTTTTTTTCGGGAAAGGGTTGGGTTTCCGGTTTATAAAATTTTTTTTTTTTTCTCTCTCTCCCCTCTCTCTCCTCTCCTTCTCGTCCTCCCCTCTCTCTCCTCTCTCTTCCTCTTCTCCCTCTCTCTCTTCTCTCTCTCTCATCTCTCTCTCTCTCTCTCTCTCTCTTTTCTCCTCCTCCCTCTCCTTTCTCCCCTCCTCTCTCTCCTCTCTTCTTTTCCTCTCCTCCTCTCTCTCTCTCTCTCTCTCTCTCTCTTTCTTTCTTATTATAATCCTGTAATCATGATCACTATTTCTTATTAACAAACTTTCTAGCCGCTAATCCACCACCACCACCACCACCACCACCACCACCACCACCACCACCAACAACAACAACAACAACAACAAACAACAACAACACCACCACCCACCACCACCACCACCACTACCACCACGTCCACCACCACCACCACCAACAACAACAACAATAACAACAACAACAACACCACCCCACCACCACCACCACCACCACCACCAACAACAAACAACAACAACAACAATATTAATAACAAAATACAACAAAATAACATCAACAAAACAAAAAATCAACCTCCGGCCAAAAATAAAAGTAGTTCAACTATTCTGCGAGTAATTCATGGAGAGAAAAAAAAATTCATATATATATATTTTTTACTTTTTTCCTCATATTTGGTGAACTTTTTTTTCATCGGACAATAGTTTCCTCCGCCAGTCAGTCAGTCAGTCAGTCAGTCAGTCAGTCAGTCAGTCAGCAGTCAGTCAGTCAGCCAGTCAGTCAGAGCCAGTTAGTCAGCCAGTCAGTCACCCCGTCAGTCAGTCAGCCAGTTACCCAGTCAGTCAGTCAGTCAGTCAGTCAGTCAGCCAGTCAGTCAGTCAGCCAGTCAGTCAGTCAGTCAGCCAGCCAGTCAGTCAGTCACCCAGTCAGTCAGTCAATCAGTTAGTAAGTCAGTCAGTCAGTCAGCCAGTAAGTCACCCCGTCAGTCAATCAGCCAGTTACCCAGTCAGTCAGTCAGTCACCCAGTCAGTCAGTCAATCAGTCAGTAAGTCAGTCAGTCAGTCAGACAGTCAGTCAGTCAGCCAGTCAGTCAGTCGTTTAGTGAAGGGTTTAGGTGATAGGGGAGGGGAGATACTACTACTACTAATAATAATAATGATAATAATAATAATAATTTTATTCCCACCCGAAGGCATACAGGTAAAAAAAACCCATTATATACAGACATGAGGGAATAAGATAAGCCATGGGTTGTAGGGAAGTGGGTGTGGGTTGTGGGTTGTGGGTGTGAGGTTGTGGGTTGTGGGTTGTGGGTTGTAGGGAAGTGGGCGTGGGTTGTGGGTTGTAGGGAAGTGGGCGTGGGTTGTGGGTTGTGGGTTGTGGGTGTGAGGTTGTGGGTTGTGGGCGTTTTCCTCCTGTGCCTTTATTGGGGGTAATGAATGGCCAAGCTCGAGTCCGCCCGCCCCGCACCACTGGGCAAATATTTCACCTCTTAAGGAGTCCCGTGTGTGTGTGTGTGTGTGTGTGTGTGTGTGTATGTGTGTGTGTGTGTGTGTGTGTGTGTGTGTGTGTGTGTGTGTGTGTGTGTGTGTGTGTGTGTGTGAGTGAGTGAGTGTGTGTGTGTGTGTGTGTGTGTGTGTGTGTGGAGAAAGGACGACCAAGCAAAGATAGTGTTCTCAAGTTTTATTTTCCTCCTCCTCCTCCTCCTCCTCCTCCTCCTCCTCCTCCTCCTCCTCCTCCTCCTCCTCCAAAATAACACTTAATTCCCCAACTCCAGGTCAGTTTTCTTCCTCTACTTGCTTGCTCTCCCTCCTTTCCCCTCCTTCCCCTCTTACTCCCTCTCACTTCCCCTCTCATTCCTTCCTTTCCCTTCCTTCCCCTTCCTTTCCCTTCCTTTTTCTTCCTTCCCCTTCCTTTCCCTTCCTTTCCCTTCCTTCTCCTTCCTTTCCCTTCCTTTTCCTTCCTTCCCCTTCCTTTTCCTTCCTTCCCCTTCCTTTCCCTTCCTTTCCTCTCATCCCTTCCTTCCCCTTCCTTTCCCTTCCTTTCCCTCTCATCCCTTCCTTCCCCTTCCTTTCCCTTCCTTTCCCTCTCATCCCTTCCTTCCCCTTTCTCTTATCCAGAATATCCTGCCTCGCCTCCTTCTCTCCCTCTTCTTTCTGCTATTCTTGCATTCTCTTTGTCTTAATTTTTGCCTTTTTAATATCCTTTACAAGTGTGGTTCTCTTTGGGACTTTTAATTAATTCCTGCAGTCTTAAATTCTCTCTTTCTAGTATTTTTTCGATCTCCTCATTCTCCTTTAGTCTTCCAGCTTATCATATCTACCTGCCGAACTTATCCTGCCTCACTTGTCCTGCCTCACCTGTTCTACCTGTCCTGCCTAAGTCCTGCCTCACCTTTCCTAC